>CM056376.1:26989564-27038106 GCA_029718625.1 Synaphobranchus kaupii | reverse complement strand
TGATTTATTGTGGCCATCTTTGGCGCCTGTGTTTAAGGATTTGATCGTCCCCTAAGCCTCGCCGCAGAAGAAGCGGATAAAAAATAAAGAAGAGGAGGAGGATGAAGACAGGGAGGCCAGCTCTCTCCGGCACATTCATTTAAAAAGAAGGTCATTCCGAACCCCCCCCCCCCCCCCCCCCCCCCCTCCCCTCTCTCTGTCACTTAAGATGAAGTCTGTTTTAATTAAATCTGGGGAGTTGGAATATGAAAAGCCAGTTTAATAGTCAGTTTGGAGGTGCAAATTAATCTTCTGGCAGGGAGCCAGGCAGGGGGCAGCTTGTCCTCGGAGCCGCCCCAGAGATGTGGGCTGCCCTTGCCTTAAAGTGGGGGTCCCATTACCCTCGCTGTCACAGAGCCCCCCCCCCCCTCCCCATTCGCCTCGCCACGCGACCTGACTTTGCACTCTAAAGGAAAACTCGTTTACAAAGCGGGAGCTTCACCTGCCACGGCCGAGGTCCGCGAGGGGGAATCCTGTTACCTGTAATGAGCCCAGGACTGCCGGCTCATTGGAGAATGGTGATATGCGGACTGACAGCAGCGGGGGTGGGGGAGGGGGGGTCCACTGGGATGGGGTCGGGGAGCCCTCAGTCATGCTAGATCAGGGATTGGTGTGTATGCAGGTTTTTGCTGCCACCAGTTACCCTGGCTCAATCAGCTAATTAGTCACATACACCAACACAGATTCACTCGTAAATTAGACCACGATAAAACGCTACAATACATGCCTACAGGCACAGGAACATTCATTCAGCTGCTGTCCATACCGCAGAATGTCGCTAAAATATCAGATTGTGTAAATGATTGGGCCAATTTAATAATTGGTAACTAGTAGCAGCGAAAACCTGCATACACTCCGGCCCTCGAGGCCTGGAGTTGCCCATCATCGTGTTAGAAGGAGCGAAATCTGCCGTTTCACTTCTTGTCATTCTGCTATTTGTTGGGCTTTCTGACAGACAAGGTACCAGTGACCAGTAAGGCCATTAACACTCTTTCTCTTTTATGGTTGTTGTTTTTGCGTTGTTCTGCGCTATTTTCTATTGTATTTCGCTTTTCTATTGTATTTCCATTCATTCATGCTTGTGCTGAAACCTCTTGATCAGGTGACCCTTGAAAAACTATTTGAGCCAATTTCTCTCTGGGACTCATCTGGAGAAAAGCAGGATAAACGGGGGGAAAAAAAGGTAAAACCTGTTTAAGTGCTGCTTTATGCCGCAGAGGTACAGTGCGTGGATGGTCTGTAAGTGGCTTTGCACTGCGAGCCGTCACAAATTCACAGCCTTTAATGGAGTCTTTTAGATTGCGTTTAATTTCTTTCCCTTTCTCCTATTGCGCAGACACTCCAGTATGTTTCCTCTCGCTGCTTTGATTGACAGCCCCTTTTTGACTCAACAAGGGGAAGTGCATTGGAGCGTTTTTGTGAGTAAATCAAATCGGATTTATCAACCATTTATAATTACCCTCACCTTGCCTCATTAGAAAAGCTGAAGTTGTATACTGCGTCTCAATGTTCTGCTTCAGCCATGAGCGATGATGATCACTTGGCACTGTTAAGTAGCAGTTGACCGGTCAGTGACTTTGCACGCTCGGGACATTGCCGGGAACACACGCCCAAAATCATTATGGAGTCACCTTTAGCGTTGGAACACTGTTGCTTTTTGCAGTGTTGTGTTCCGTACCTATGGTTGCCTGGGAGACTGGAATTTGATTGTCAGTGCAGCTGCTCTGTCTGTGTTGGTTACATAGAATATTTGATTGGCCTGTTCCGCCTTAGCATTCAGATTTTATTCAGACAACTTCACTAGTCTGAAACTCTGGGGGGTGTTGGATGGGGTACTCCAGGGGTCCTCTTTGATCTATGTATGCAATAATTCAAGGAAATCTTGTCATGGTGCATTTTACAATTCTCTTTTTTAAAGGAGCACCAAAGTTGCTGCAAGATCAATGTTGGGCGCCAAAGTTGGAGGTCAAAGGTTCATCCCTCCAGACTTGGTTAATGAAGTTAGTTATAGGCCCTTAGCTCCCGGTGGAGCTTAGGCCATTAATGACTTTGCATCTCCATCTTGTTTAAGTTGAGTCAAGTCAAGTGCAAGTACATTGCTCAAGGGGAACGATGGCTTTTACACCTGGGATTCGGACCCGCAACCTTGTGATTACAAGGCGGGGTCTCTACCTGTACGCTATAACGGTCGCACTTAATGATGGCATACAGCATGTTTATGACTGACTGGCCGTGATTTGGGGTGATGGGGCAGGGCTTGACATTAAGCTTTCTCGGGTACTTGTCCTTCGGGCAAGTGAAACTCATCTTTTACTTGCCCAAGAGCTCAAGTCACTTGTCCGAACACAAAATGTCTTTGAACACACAGCAAACATTGTGGTGTATGTTTAACACCCTAGGGTGTTAAATGTACACCATCAGTGTTAGATTTTCACCGGCGTTTTTTCTGTGCACACATATAGTTCTGTCAATGTAATGAATTGACAAAGATGTCTCCTTTATTAGGTCATTAATCATAAAACAACAATTATTTCAGTGTGTGTGTGTGTGAGAGAGGTGAGTGACTGCAGGTTGGTGAGCTCAATTTTCAAGCCCTTCTAGCTCCTCTTCATGCTGCTGTAGCCCCCCCTAAACTCCCAGGGGTTGAACCCTGGCCGGCACTTTCTTTGGCAGGTGGTCCTGTGGACTGCAGCTTTGGCATCAAACCTCTCCAGTAGGGGGGGCCTTCCACTGATAATAACATCAGCTGAAACGTGAAGAGACTTGTCCTCCAGTCCGTTTTAACCATGTTATCTGAAGCCCATGATTCACTGGCAGTTCTTTAGGCAATATTGCCAGCAACATTTTCACTGATTGCTCCATAAATTGATCAGCAGGCACTAATATAATCAATTTATTATTTATCATCAGTTATTAGAATTTATTTAAGTAACCATTGATTGTTCTAATTTCCTGGCTGTAGTCATGCCTAACAATTTCCTCAAAAAAATTGGCAGTTTTTTCATGTCTTTATCTGATACTGACAGGTTACGTTAAGTGACGTCATGTTTAGATTCACTTTGACGTTAGCTTAGCTAGCTAACGTTACTTAGCTAGCTAACGTTACTTAGCGGTACATGAATAGTCATTCAACTAATAAGCAAAAAATAATTGAATGGTAAATTGATTGAATTTTATTTGAACTTACAAAACATTTCATCCTTCTCCTGGTCATAGCGGACCCACGGAAATGCTTCGGTCAACTCGGTAGAAATTTGCGTTTACATTTGTTTTCATAGCCCTGCGGTACTGGTGTAACTTCGTCATTGGTTAACGACTTTCGTTTCGTTGCTTTATTAGTTGCTTTGCCTGGCACTTGGCCGGTCTTAGGTGGCTGGAGGAACATAATGTTACCAGTAATTCAAGCAAAAACCAAAAGACGGTCGCCTCATCTGATTCGCAACGTCGTAACGTTACTTGCGTCTGAGGGTAAACAGACGCTTATAATCTCCTTGACAACGCTTGGTAGTGAGAGACGGAGCGCGTGTTCAGCTGGAAGGAACAGACTGTTTTTGCGCAAACAAAGCACCGCATGCAGTGATAACGTTGTACACCGTTTATTTTCAGATAACGTTACATTAGATTAGAGAAGATTTAACATTTCTTTTTTTAGTTGCCCGATCGGACAACTACGTGAGGAATTCCACTTGTCCGAACACAGTGTTTACTTGCCCGGGGCAAGCGGGCAAGCGTTAATGTCGAGGCCTGATGGGAGATGGATGCTGTCACTACAGCTCGAGCTGCGTCCTCCCTCACCCAAGCGGGACCAGCAGTCTCGTATTGACATATTAGGCTTTTATCTTTTGTGATCGATTGATCGGTTGAGGATCCTGTCTAGTTTGCAGGCTAGATGGGGCGGAATGGCCATGCTCTGGTTTTTATGTATTCTCATGCTCTTACTTGCTAAACAATAGTGGTGTTGGCAACATTCTCATAGCTCACCTCTAGTGCATCTCCTTGACTGCTGCGATGATGCGTTTACAATTGATTTATCGCCTTGCTTCTGGTCAGGATGTCCCTTCGGTAGAACAAACAACATAAAAAGAAGAAGAAGAAGAAGAAAAGGAAGAGTGAAGTATGCCTGCTCCAGCACTAAAGTTCAGCACATCGCCCAAACGGCTTTGCGGCTGCCGGTGCAGACAGCTCCGGCAGGTTAGAGCAAGTGCCGTGAACGCAATAAACATTAAAGCATGAAGGCTTTGCTTTGCTGCAGTGCCTCCAATTCCCATTCCTCAGTCACCCTGTGAAATTCATTGTAGGTGAGAAGGGGTTTTGGCAGACAGACTCATATGCGGGAACACGGGGCAATTTGTCAGCGTGTTTTTCCCACGCGGGTCACGTTGGGCTCGTCACGCCGAGCTCGGCGGGCCTCTGTGGACTCCTGTGTTCTCACTGGCCCTCATTGTGGGGCTTGGAGTCTGGATGGCGGGTATCCTCCTGAGTTGCACGTTGCGATGTGTTTCAGTGTTGTGGGTTGTGCTGCACCCTTGCTGCTCTGCATGTTAGTTTACCGCTGCATTGTTGTATGTTATTTTACCGCGATGTTGTTGTATGTTAGTTTATCGCTGCGTTGTTGTATGTTAGTTTACCGCTGCGTTGTTGTATGTTAGTTTACCGCTCCGTTGTTGTATGTTAGTTTACCGCTGCGTTGTTGTATGTTAGTTTACCGCTACATTGTTGTACGTTAGTTTACCGCTGCGTTGTTGTATGTTAGTTTACCGCGACGTTGTTGTATGTTAGTTTACCGCTGCGTTGTTGTATGTTAGTTTACCGCTGCGTTGTTGTATGTTAGTGTGCAGGGATGCCACCAGCGCATTGGGCCCCATGAAAAGATCTAACATTGGGCCCCACCACGTCAGGCCACCCAATCCCTGCATAATCACAGCACACTTTTTGAGGACCCCTGTCAGTCAGGGCCCTTGGAGTCGTCCAAACCTCTGATTGTGTGTGTGTGTGTGTGTGTGTGTGTGTGTGTGTGTGTGTGTGTGTGTGTGTGTGTGTGTGTGTGTGTGTGTGTGTGTGTGTGTGTGTGTGTGTTGTGTGTGTGTGTGTGTGTGTGTGTGTGTGTGTGTGTGTGTGTGTGTGTGTGTAGCGTTTTGTTAGTGCCATGTGGAAGTTCATCTTTATTGCTGCTGCACGTGTATGTGTGTGCGTGTGTGTAGCATTTTGTTATTGCCATATCGAAGTTTATCTTCATTGCTGCTGTACGTGCAGAAGTTTAGCAGCATTTTTAGCATTCACCGTGCTACCTCAGTGCTGTGCGCTTTAGCGTGACGTCTCTCCGCTGTCCGTGTGTGTGTGTGTGTGTGTGTGTGTGTGTGTGTGTATTTAATCGGGAGTCCTGGGATGCAGGGAGGGAGAAGAGATTGTGGACTGTGACTAATCCCAGGTTCTTCTGTGTGGCTGGCTGGCTGGCTGTCCTTCATGGCTGGCTAGTGCCACCGCATGCCCAGGACCACATACACAGGACCCCTTACACAGGACCGCACACCCATGTGGGAATACACCACATTTTCACAGGATGCTACCACAGCCTCCCCTGATTTTTAGCTCCTGTTTCCTTCCATCCTCACTGCTTCTTAACTACAGAAGGTTCCAGTGAAATATTGCAGTACGGAACTGTAACAGAATTTAAGAATGTTTATGATGTCATACAAGGGTGCAGCACAGTACATTAATACCACAGATTCTATAGACACACCAGATACTCAGCTCTTGTGTTCCTCCCATCCTCACTGCTTCTTAACTACAGGAGGTTCCAGTGCAATATTACAGTACAGAACTGCTACAGAATGTTAGAATGTTTATGATGTCATAGAAGGGTGCAGCACAGTACATTAATACCTCAGATTCTATAGACACACCAGATACTCAGCTCCACAGGAGGTTCTGCCTGTTAGCAGGAGTTTCCGGCGCTATTTTAGAGTTCAGAGAACATCTGTTGCAGTAACTTTTGTAACTTGGTCATGTCCCCGTTTAATGAAATTTTAGAAGACGCTTTAAATGAATGTTTCGACCTCAGCGGTTGGGAGGCAGGAACATTCAATGTTATGAATACAGAGCTGAGTTGTATAACCTATTAAACCTGAGTGAGAGCTTACAATTACAGGGTTCTGTCTGACGTTTTTTTTTTGTGGAAAGTGATGTGTTGATGTTTATCACCGTCTGTAATGGTTATCGTTTCAACCCATTCACAGAATCTGACCTCCAGCTCTTTCCTTCAAGCCTGCACTTCAAACAGTATACGGAGTGTGTTGAGGCCTTACTGCGAATTAGGCCTGTGCTCTAGGTTTATATTTGACAGTTTTTATGAAAAATGACACACACGGTAATGCTCTCTGTCATATCACTGTTATTTCACAGCAGATGAAACCCCCGAAACTGCTTTAAAAAAAAAAAACATTTTAAAACTAGAAAAGCAATGTTTTGATATGGGACTCTTCTGAAGATTGATATCTCAGAGCTGTATCATCCACATCTATCATTCTGAGCTCTTGACTCCGGTTTTGACCAAGGTAAAGGTAACAGATTTTTATTGTCAGTGTGATTCTTAACTTAATTTAAAATGACTAAATGTGAAATTAAAAAATAAACACCAATTTTTTGTTTTGCATTGTTGATGGGAGCCTGAATCTTGGTTCATATCTGAGGGGCTATTGCCCTGTAATGTGGGTAAAAATGCCTCTCCCTCAATGTAACTCCCATAGTCCAGAAGCAAAGGGCATTTATACAGAACAGTTTGTTTCCTAACCCCACATCTCAACCATCAAAGGGGCAAATTCTATACCCAAACACATCAATTGACTGTTGCCATGGAGATAGGCGGTCCAAAGTTCTGCTTCCACAGAATGCCACAGGTTCTCTTGCAGTTTATTTGATTGCTTCAGTTTAGGACTGAGTCAGAATTGGAGCTCTATCTACTGTGTCCTGTCTACTGTGTACTAGCGTGCTGTGTACTGCTTACTTCATACTATTTAGTATGCGACATGCAGTATGCTAAAAATATCCTCTTTACTATTATCAGCGAATACCCAGAAATAAGTATATCATCCAGGGATTTTAAGTACACTACATTTAGAGAACATTTCGCCAACTTAACTTTCTCATCCAGTGTATTCAACATGCATACTCAATAGTATAGAAGGGTGTTGATTGGACACAGCCTAGGTTTAGAAGCTGTTGAGTGTAAACCAATCCCCTTAACCCCCCAGGCATCAGTGGGAGTACAAATGTGGACACCTCCCTGCGGGGAGTCACATTACAGTAACCGGGCGAGGGAAGAACTCATTCTGTCCTGTTTTCTTTCTCCACAAAAGTTAGAAAATAACTAAACAACAAAAAAAAAAAACTGTATTATGCTCACAGGCAGTCAAAGCAGAGACTTATTTAGTCAGAGGGGAATAATTTTGGAGGGAAAGTAGACTTGATTAAGATGCAGTGTTACATTTGAGGGGAAATTTTGCCTGCAACCAGCCGAGTCCCAGCAGACCAACCAGTCATCCAAACTTCACATATCTGTGTTGAAAAAGGGGAATGTCTGGTGTAATCCCTCACATATTAATTACACTGAAAAACAGTGCTGTGAGAGATGTATCTTTGTAAAATTGGGTAGCCTCTGCGCTGTTTTTTCCCCCTCTTTGAAGTTCCTTTTTTAATCCCGTCACACAGCGTACGCTGCTTATTTCTACTCCGTCTATTAATTTAACTTTGTGTTTAGTTTATAAAACTAGCATAAAGTAAATGAGCGGGGGGGGGGGGTGTTTCCAAACTGTGCTGTAACTGATTAACTGCTCCCTGCTTTCCCCCCCCCCCCCCCCTCCCCCCCACGAGGTTGCCATGGCACCATCTGAGCTGTGATTCCTCCTCTGTTATTTACTCTCTTTTCACTCTACCTGTCTGATTGAAGGTGAAAATGCTAAAGGAGGACGGAATGCCAGCTCTCCTTGAATAAAAAAGGGTCCAAGGTACCGCTGACCTATCGTCCGATCCATTGACAAATTATGAGAATTTGTGTCTGAAAGCATCTTTCCGTGCTCCTTCATTTCTTTTCTCGTGCTGATAGAGGTTGCCCTGAAGGCAGTTTAGCCTTTGTTGATGACTGGCCAACAGCTTGTAGTAAAAAAATAATAATTTGTGGTGGTGGTTCATTATATTTTTGTTGGAATTATGCATAAGTGCATCAGATCTATTTCTCGTACCTCAGTTGTTGAGTTGTGCAAACACGTGTGTCTTTCACCAACCTAAGGCTCCAGCTAGCGCTCAGTCATCTGTCCATCTTGCGGTAATTTTGGGTATTGGTTATTAACAGCTGTCAGCTGGGCAACTCGAAAAATTTTGCACAGCAAGCTTTCATGTTCGTGCTGAGCGATCAAGGGGCTCTCAAATTACCCTGTCTTAAGAGTTTCTTTTCTTTGGTGATGCCATTTTCTCTTCAATCATTAAAGCCTCCTCCCCCCACTAATAATGCATATATTGCATAACAAAGATATGACTTCATTAGTGTCAGATGAGTGAAATTGGGACTGTATTAGTGTGTCTGTATTAAACATTTTTGCTTTGTTGTTGATTAGTGGTATTTGAAGGATTCCGGTTGCCTCCTTGAATCGTGTCCCAATTGGATTTGGTTGCTTCCTGTTTCATGTTTGCATCAGTATGCTAATGCATTAATTGGCTGAGTGTGGGGGGAAAAAAAAGATTGTATTCACTATCAGACTGATTAATATATTTTCATGGAAGCAGAATTATGTGTAATTATCTTGTTGCATTTTCAGTGAATCTGAAATGGGTTGTGGGTGGGGTTTCTTTTGCCCCACTTTGGTTTTTTTAAACAGATTTTCACAAGGTTACAAAACATAAGAGGAACATTTACTACCAAATCCAGAGTACACCTGTTGTTCTGACTGCCCTTCTGCAAGACCTCTTCCACCCCCACCAAAAAAAGAAATCTTTCACATACTGTACAGAGCACAGTGTGAATCTTTCACATTGTACAGAGAACAGTCTGAATCTTTCACATGCTGTACAGAAAACAGTGAGAATCTTTCACACACTGTACAGAGAACAGTGTGAATCTTTCACACGCTGTACAGAGAACAGTCTGAATCTTTCACACGCTGTCCAGAGAAGTGTGAATCTTTCACATGCTATACAGGGAAAAGTGTGAATCTTTCACATGCTGTAGAGAGAACAGTGTGAATCTTTCACGCTGCAGAGAGAACAGTGTGAATCTTTCACACGCTATGCAGAGAAGTGTGAATCTTTCACATGCTATACTGGGAAAAGTGTGAATCTTTCACATGCTGTGCAGAGAAGAGTGTGAATCTTTCAGATGCTGTACAGAGAACAGTCTGAATCTTTCACATGCTGTATAGAAAACAGTGAGAATCTTTCACACGCTGTACAGAGAACAGTTTGAATCTTTCACATGCTGTATAGAAAACAGTGAGAATCTTTCACACGCTGTACAGAGAACAGTTTGAATCTTTCACATGCTGTATAGAAAACAGTGATAATCTTTCACACGCTGTACAGAGAACAGTCTGAATCTTTCACACGCTGTACAGAGAAGTGTCAATCTTTCACTTGCGATACAGGGAAATATGTTAATCTTTCACATGCTGTAGAGAGAACAGTGTGAATCTTTCACATGCTGTAGAGAGAACAGTGTGAATCTTTCACACACTGGAGAGAGAACAGCGTGAATCTTTCACATGCTGTAGAGAGAACAGCATGAATATTTCACATGCTGTGCAGAGAACAGTGTGAATCTTTCAGTGCTGGTTTGGCTCTCCCAGAGCTCAGGGTTTCTGTAGTGTTCTCTCAGTAACGCAGGGAGTGAATTTAGAGCACCGCAGAACAATTCATTCTCTTTTCCTTTTTTTAAGTAGAAGATTTACATTCAAGAAGTTATTTTTTTATTTATGTACCTCGGCTGCAGGAGATTGATTGCGAGCGCCCGCCTCTGTCTGCATGTTTGTGTCTGTACCCGTGTGTGTGTGTGTGTGTGTGTGTCTGTACCTGTGTGTGTGTGTGTGTGTGTGTGTGTGTGTGTGTGTGTGTCTGTACCCGTGTGTGTGTGTGTGTGTGTGTACGTGTGTGTGTGTGTGTGTGTGTGTGTGTGTCTCTGCACGCATGCGTGTGTTTGATCTCTATTTTCAAACTGTGTTGGAAGTTGGATAGGAATGGTAATTGGTATGACTAGGCTTGCTTTGTAGATAAGGCAAGGCAATATCAGCCCACGAGGGGCTTTGAACCTATGTCTCTATTCTTATAATAGATTTCAGATCAGGATGACCTAGTGCTTTCCTCCCACTGTGAAAGGGGACGTTAGGGGTACAAATTCCATCCCGCTAAAGTGGCCGGAAGCCGTCTTGCCTCATGACCTCTCAGCGTTAAAATGAACATGCACCGCATATCGCTCTCCCATCTGATCATTCAAACCCGCGGCAAAGCATTGTCCTGATCCAGAGACAAGTGCCTGGAGATTAAGAGAGTGACTTTCTGTCTATGTAGCAGTTTAGCGTTTGTTTGTCCTTGCTAGCCGAGGTTTCCTGCCTTACTTGCACAGATATTTGTTAGAAGGGCGAGTTGATTCCTATACAGTTGAATAGTATTATTATGGCTTTTCATAACCCTGTTGTTTTGCCATAAAAAAAAAAGAAGTGATTTCTGTATTTGAAGCAACATTGGTCTGGTCCACAGGGAATTCTAAAGTACAGCACATCCTGTTTTACTGGGTTTTTCCAGTTCTAAATCAACCTTTTGTTCGGTCTCCTCACCGTTGGATTTTCAGATTTTTGATGCGGCCGAGTTTTGTGTGGGCAACAAAAAGATGACTTCTTCCAAATTAAAGAGGATTTATAATTGCATTTGAGAGAGCAATAATCCCGCAAAGCACACAGGGTACATATATTGTATATCACATTATGAATTTCCATGAACACTGCAAAAAATCTTAACAAGTGTTTTAGTCTTGTAATAAGACTTAAAGTCGAAAATATTTGTTACTTTTTGCTTGACAAGTGAAATTATATTACCCCATTGGAAAATCTTGAAATGAGTAAAACTGTCTCACCTCATTGACAATCTTATTTAGCAAAAAAGTAATAGAAATAAGATTTTATGTCTAAATATAAGACTAAATGCTTGTTAAGATTGACTTATTTTTCGGTTTTTGCAGTGAATTCTCTCACTGTCTCTCACCAGCATGCACCCCCCCACCCCCCCCCCACCCCCCGAACAGCCTTCCCGAAAGTGAAAGGCGGGGTCATGTTCTTGGTCCTCTCCAGGATTGTGCCCGGTCTCCTGTCCCGCTGTGTTTTTGGGTCCCGTTTCGTCGTAACGCCCCCTAAGCTTTTCTACCTGGTCAGTCCGCTCTCCCTCACCTGATCTCTCCCCGCTTCAGAATCAGCAGTTATTTCATGGAGCTGCGTTTCGTGCCGCCGGATATCAATTCTCTTAAAAGGAGGCGCGGATCGTAAATACGGGGAAAACAGCGGCACGGTTACGGATGTGGATAATAAGCAGGAGCGTGGGCTGGGCTTCCGGAGGGAAGAGAACTCTGGAATGCCGTTTCTCCTGCTCTTTGTTTTCTACCACCTGCAGCCCAGGGCTTTCAGCACCGCTTAGACATAAGGGCTGGGGTTCAACTCCGACCAAATCCAATCAGCTCTCCACAGCCGACGGGGACGTTTTTAAACTAATATTCCTGACGCATACAGATTAACATAATGAGGTATATGAAACTGGATACCATGTACAAAATGAGACAATTTGTTTCTGTTCTTTTGCTTCTGTTTTTATTCAAACCCTTACTGGTCTCTCTGAAGCAGCTCTGAAGCTGAATTAGGTCACATACACACGTTTTTTTTGTTGTTGTTTTTTTCTTGTTCCGCGGATGGGTCGATACGGGCCACTGGTCCGACACCCCGCGGCAGACCACCCATTTAGGCGGTGTTGGGGGGGCGTTGTCGGGGTCTCTCTGTCCGCTGATCCCTGTCATTTGATTCTCCTCAGTGTCTGCTGGGCCGTGTGTGTCCCGTTGGATAGGAGCTATAAGCTCTGGCATTGCAAAAAACTCATTTTGTGTCTGGCGCCAGGCCAAACCCCCCCCTTGCACCAGGCCCAAAGCCAAATCCCCCTTATCCCCCCCCCCCCCCGAGAAATAGCTCCGCCATCTAAGAGCGCAGTTGGCCATGTTCTGAAGTGCCAATAACCCACAATGCACCTGGGAGTGTGCGGTGGAGAGGCGTAAGCAGGGTGGGAAATTAGCACCCGCCACCCGCCAAATGCGGGTAGATTTCAGAATTGTCGGGTAAATGTATCAAACCTACCCGCCACAGTGGAGTGTAGCGAAGTGGATACAAGCAGGAATAAATAAAAAAAACTTGAGGTTTCTTTCTCTGATTGGACATGTGATATGTGACTGGCTATTTCTCAGGTCACAATCGAGCTGACTGGCTATTTCTCAGGTCACAATTGTGCCAACAATTGCATTTTCAAATCTCTATTTTTCTCTCTCTCTTTGGTTCCCTTTCTTTTTCTTTCTCTCTATTCTTCCTCTATCCAAAACCTGTGCTGTGCCATAAACGTGCGACAGGAAAAAAAAGCGCTTGAGGCGAGCCCTTCTGCCGTGTTCACACAACTCATCCGTTGTTTTTATGTAGTACCATAAATCCTCAACGCAATCCCCGCCCCCAAAGCAACGCAGCGCCATAACAGATTTGATGGAAACAACGAGAGAAAAGTAGGCTACCATCTGAACTCCTCGCCGAATAAGTTAGGTGGAGTTCAAGCAAAAGTCTATGATATGCTTCTCCCTGCATCTCAGCAGTGGGTGAACCCAGTAGCCTATCTTGCACAGTTTCTTCTAGAGCTAACCTTAGTAGCAGAACTTTGCGAGTCTTGGTTCTCAAGTTCAATGAAAGAAATAGCTTAGGCATAATACCGTAGTTACTTCCCAAAATAAGCTACGGTATTATGTCATACCCTCGATATAATGATTCATTTTGGATGGAGAATATGTGAATTATTTGCCTAATAAAATTTGCACAATTATTTATAAAACAAACCTATCAGAATGAAAATGGGTGTCATTTAATATTGTCTGTTAACATCATGCTATTAGTTGCTGGAAAATAAGATTGTTACAAGTTGTTATAAAAGAAACAAGCAGTGAAATAATTTTTTTTTATACTTCCGCCAATTCGGATGGTCCGCAGAGTCCAGTGCAACTGATATGCCTTCGATTTACCATAAAGCTATTTTAACAAGCGTCGCACAGCATCACACAGAAAAACAAAAAACTGACCAATACCTTTACCAATAGGCTACGCTCTAAGGTAAAAGTGATCTCCGGACAGCTCGCTCTAACGTTAGGCCTACTGGCATCTGTTCGTTCAGAAAAATTTATCTAGTATTAGATAATAGATTATATGAAATGTATGAAATAAAGTTATACACATTTGACTGTTTGACCTGTAATACATGATATAATAAATACTATTTTATTAGAGCTACTAAACATGAGTGCATTCTGAAACGTTATTCTTGCGCAATGTATTAAAAAAAAAGATGTCTGGTAAAATTTTGGGGTGGCTGGTAAAATTTGGCATCTACCAGCCACTGTGGCTGTTAGGTCAGAAAGTTAATTTCCCCTCAGGTTATTTCAGGTGCTCGTGAAGGAATGAGACGAGAACACAGGGCTGCCGTTCAGTCCCTTCTCTCTTTCTCTCCTTCTCTCTCTTGCTCTATCTCTCAATCTCTCTCCCCTTTTTCTTGCTCTATCTCTCAATCTTTCTCTCTGTCTCTCTCTCTCAATCTTTCTCTCTGTCTATCTCTCTCTCAATCTCTTTCTCTGTCTATCTCTCTCAATCTCTCTGTCTGTCTCTCTCTCCCTCTCTGGCTCTCTTATTGTTTTTCGTTTTTGGACTTAGGCCAAGGGAGTGATGTATTGTGCATTTTTGCCGTTTTCTATCAGAGGACATGTAATATGTGACTGGCTATTTCTCATGTCACAATCGAGCTGACTGTCTGTTTCTCAGGTCACAATCACTGTGACTGGCTATTTCTCAGGTCAGAATTGTGCCAACAATTGCATTTTCAAATCTCTATTTCTCTCTCTCTCTCTCTCTCTCTTTGGTTCCCTTTCTTTTTCTTTCTGTCTATTCTTCTTCCTCTATCCAAAACCTGTGCTGTGCCATCACTCACCCACCCCCCCTCCCCAGTCTGTAAGAATTCCTCGGAATTAAAAAGTTGGGAAGCGTTAGTGATACTTTTTTTCATCTTGTGGGATGCGTTGGGAATCAATACTTTTTCATTAACCTGTCGGCTTCCTCTGAAGAAATGGGAAGAAATGGGCCCGGGGTGGGACTGTGTGCAGACAGTGATGCTCTGACGGGCTGGTCTGCATGGACGGACAGCCTCCCTCTACTAAATTACAGAGGCGCCCGTGTACTCCCCTTCAGCTCGTTGTTCGGCTCACGCTCTATCACTCTCCGCTCTCTGTCTCCGGACGTCACGCCAAACGAAACAAATCCACCGCGCTGTGTCGCACGAGGAGCGAGATTAAGGCAGGAGGTGTGTGTACGTGGCGCACTGCAGTCAGAAATCACTCCCACGCGTAGCTGTACAAAAAAAAAAAAAGGCTGCCACGGTTACTTTCTCAGCCCCAGGTTGGAGCGTCGCTCGGCTGGCTTTCACGCCAAGCAACGGCTGAAGCAATTCATCCTTGGCTCTTTAGTTTCCTTTTAACACGGTTTCGGGAAGCTTCAGCTAGTTAAACCTTTATTTATCCAGGTAAGGCATTGAGAACAACTTCTCTTTTACAATACCGACCTTTTACAATAAGGTCTTTTGAGGTTCTCGGGATTTTAAGTTTTTTATTTTTTATTTCCCAGCGTGCATTGCTTTTTTCGGTGTTGCTCCATGACGGCGTTCCAGCGGCGGTTCAGTCAGCTTGGTTTTGAAGGGGGGGGGGGGGGGGTTGGGGCAATGCCATTTCAATTAAATCGTCATTCAGTTCAAGAAATTGATTGTGAATATTTTCAATTCACTTCAATTGACTGAAATGGAATGGAATTCATATTGGGCCCCAAATGCACACACACACACAGATACACATGCACACAAACAGTACTCCTGCACTGTGTTTCATACTTATGATACTCACATACACACAGTACAGGAGTACCACGCAAATGAATAGTGAATAACTTTCATATTAATGAAATTGGAGATTGTTGAACATTGTAAAATTATTGAATTAAACGGAACATTGTAATGTTGTAATTAACAAATGCAGATGGACAAAATGTGATTTCTTTCCCAATGTGATTTCTTTCCCTGATTTCTTTTTTTGGACAATTTGGAATCACTAATTTCACTTGTTAAGTCAACTCTATGCCACCCACGCCTGTTTAAGGTGCCCCCCAGGTAAAGCACTTTCACCCCTCCAGCGCCCGACCACTTTCAACAGTATCGGGCCAGTTGAGGAAATGGCTGTATTATCTTCTGCCAAATAAACTGCATGACAAAAGAAAACTGTCCGTTTAAATTGCAGAGAAAATGGCGTCTCTACAATAGAGATATTTAAGTGTAAGGTTCCCACACTAAACTCTTACTCACGAGAAATATGACGGTCAACACAAAATGGACAGCCCTTTCATTGCTGACCCAACAAGCTCAACAGCGCTTTTCAGGACCCTTCAGACATCACTAGCGTGTTAGCACGACGGCGAGGTTAGCATGTTAGCACTACGGCGAGGTTAGCGTGTTAGCACGACGGCGAGGTTAGCATGTTAGCACTACGGCGAGGTTAGCGTGTTAGCACGACGGCGAGGTTAGCATGTTAGCACGACGGCGAGGTTAGCATGTTAGCACTACGGCGAGGTTAGCATGTTAGCACTACGGCGAGGTTAGCGTGTTACCACTACAGTGAAGGGACCGTGTCCCGGGTAAGCAGTTTATACAGAATATCACCGCCTAAACAACAGGAACATTTGTATGGCAGTGCTGTGACTACAGGGCCCAGTGACCCAAAGGGACAAAAAAAAAAATGTCCATAACAGTCCATTCCGCCCTAAATCACAGAGCCATTAATTGCCACCCAATCACAGCCTTAAGAGGGGCTCAAGAGATTAATACTAAAGTCTGAAGTTAAGAGTTGAGGCCGTGACTTTTCTTGTGCAAATTTGGGGGGGGGGTCATCTTTATGCTTTATAATTGGTAGGATATTTTACAGGCAGCCTGTAAAGTGATTATTGAAGAGAGCTAATATTGCTAAATTCTGTTAGTTTGAATTCAGCCGTTGTCTGCAGCCCTTAGTGCTGCCGGGACGACGTATTTGGTGAAGTTCGGCCCGCCCGCCCGCCCAATCAACAGCTGAGAATTACCCTCTCTCAGACTGCATGAGACAAACGCTTGAATACATTTTCCATTTCTTCCATTAATCTTTTAGGCTGGTAATGCCTGCACTATGTTGGCTCAATTTCCCATGATGCCTTGGTGCCAGCCTTCCCTAAATACCATGACATTTTCGCAACTCTGTAATGAATATTTGCAATTGAGTACGTGCCAAGAATCGTTTTGCTTGGATAAATTACAAACGCATGCATTTTAATATTTTGGTGTGTGGGGTGGGGAGCGGAGTGAATAAGAAAACAACTTTCTTTAATTTAAATTTGGATCCTTGTTTTCTGTATCGCTGAGAACAAGACGCTTTTTTTCTTTTAATTGTCAAAAAATTATCCATAATAATTCCATAACACAGAGCTAACTGTCTGGGGCTTGTGCTAGAAAGGCAGTGGAGCGAGGAGCAGGGAGAAAAAGCACATTGATTTCTTTGTGAGGTCTACAGCTTTGATAAGAATGTACAAAAGAACAGATTTTTTTTTATTTTTTAGCATGCTGGTCCTTAGCATGTTGGCTGGCCAGACCATTTATCCGACAGTGCAGAATAATGTGATGCCGTTGGTCTTTGGGTAATAGCCCTTCCTTCAGGCGATTGGCTATGCCCAGATGTGCACGGATGCCTGCCACTCTTCTGGCCGTGATTGAGTGGTGGAGCGGGCAGGATCTCTCCATCTTGTGCTGAGGGAGGTCTCTTCCCTCCGCTGGGGTTTGCGTCCACAGTCGCTGGAGACGCCCCGCGCCCACGCCTCCCTTCCCTCGGCTATCAGCAGGGTTTATGTTCACAGTCCCGTGCACTCGAGGTACCCCTCTCCCCCTCCTGTCACTGATCAGAGGTGTGTCCGTCCGTCTGTCTGTCTGCTCGCTGAGGTGGTGTCTGCTCACTCATCCCCAGGGGGAAGTTCGGTGCGGTGCACTGGTGGAAACGTGATCCTCCGGGTCATTCTGACACACGTGCACCTACACACAAACCCCCCCCCCCCCCTCCGTCTTTCGAGTTTGGCGATGCGCGATTCATAAGCGCTATTCCTCCCTGAACATTACCCCCTTTCCCTCCGCCCCCCTGCACGCTCGCTGGTGTTGAGGATGATGATGATAAACACCTTAAACAGATGTGTTCCACTGACGGGCCGGGTGCAGGACGGGGAAACATGCATAACAAATAACAAATAAAAACCAGCTGGTCCCATCTGCGCCTTTCCTTTCCCATCACCACGGAAACAGGCATGCCACGACCAGCCCGTTATGCTAATGGCCTTTATCACTTAAATTACAAGTATGTATTTATGATTGCACTTGTTTCTAACGGGTATAGCTCACTAATATGCTTTACCCTTTGAAGAGTAGGTTTTCTGGAATGTTTTTTTCTCTTTCAAAATTCAGTCAGTCTTCAAGAACTCCATTGCTTTCAATCACCAGTAGTGATTGTTACATCAGCATCAGAATGATCCGTTAAGAACATTCTAATCACATACTTGTGAGCTCACACCTTAAATGGTTAATTGTATTGCACATTACAGTGTGTCTGGTTGAGTAAGAGTGCTGCTGTAATCCTGTAAACTCATGTGGGTGCTCTTGCATGCTCATTCACATTCTAAGCCACTCCAGATAAGAGCATCTGCTGAATGAATGTAATGTGATGTAGAGCAATGACTGAATTTATTACATCATTAAAACCGCATAAACAGCCACACATCAAAACAACACTCGTACACGAGTTAAGAATGATCGCGGAATGGCATGAAGAAAGTCAGTGACCTGTTTCCAGCGGTGCTTGTGACGCGTGATGTAATGTAATCTAAAGGAGGAGATCAGCCCCCAATTTGTAGGGGAGCCGTGCAGTCAAGGTTACCGTGGTGACAGTATCTCGGTGACATGCTGGACCCCCCCGCCCTACGGGGGTGCAGATCACGCCAGGGGAACTGAGATGTACCGTTGGGGCAGGAGAACCTTATGGGAGTAATTTTCCCTTTTGGTGTCTGTATCGTCAACTGTTCAGTCCATCTTCCACCCCCGTGCTCAGTACCTCCCCGAAACAGCATCGGGATCAGTGCCCAGAGCGGCTCTACAGCATCGGGATCAGTGCCCAGAGAAGTGCTACAGCATCGGGATCAGTGCCCAGAGTAGCCCCTACAGCATCGGGATCAGTGCCCAGAGTAGCCCCTACAGCATCGGGATCAGTGCCCAGAGCGGCTCTACAGCATCGGGATCAGTGCCCAGAGTAGCCCCTACAGCATCGGGATCAGTGCCCAGAGCAGCGCTACAGCATCGGGATCAGTGCCCAGAGTAGCCCCTACAGCATCGGGATCAGTGCCCAGAGCGGCTCTACAGCATCGGGATCAGTGCCCAGAGCGGCTCTACAGCATCGGGATCAGTGCCCAGAGTAGCCCCTACAGCATCGGGATCAGTGCCCAGAGCGGCTCTACAGCATCGGGATCAGTGCCCAGAGCAGCCCCTACAGCATCGGGATCAGTGCCCAGAGCAGCGCTACAGCATCGGGATCAGTGCCCAGAGCAGCCCCTACAGCATCGGGATCAGTTCCCAGAGCGGCTCTACAGCATCGGGATCAGTGCCCAGAGCAGCTCTACAGCATCGGGATCAGTGCCCAGAGCGGCTCTACAGCATCGGGATCAGTGCCCAGAGTAGCCCCTACAACATCGGGATCAGTGCCCAGAGCAGCCCCTACAGCATCGGGATCAGTGCCCAGAGCAGCTCTACAGCATCGGGATCAGTGCCCAGAGCAGCTCTACAGCATCGGGATCAGTGCCCAGAGCAGCCCCTACAGCATCGGGATCAGTGCCCTTAAGAGTAGCCCCTACAGCATCGGGATCAGTGCCCAGAGTAGCCCCTACAGCATCGGGATCAGTGCCCAGAGCAGCCCCTACAGCATCGGGATCAGTGCTCAGAGCAGCGCTACAGCATCGGGATCAGTGCCCAGAGTAGCCCCTACAGCATCGGGATCAGTGCCCAGAGTAGCCCCTACAGCATCGGGATCAGTGCCCAGAGTAGCCCCTACAGCATCGGGATCAGTGCCCTTAAGAGTATCCCCTACAACATCGGGATCAGTGCCCAGAGTAGCCCCTACAGCATCGGGATCAGTGCCCAGAGCGGCTCTACAGCATCGGGATCAGTGCCCTTAAGAGTAGCCCCGACAACATTGGGATCAATGCCCTTAAGAGTAGCCCCTACAACATTGGGATCAGTGCCCAGAGCAGCTCTACAGCATTGGGATCAGTACCCTTGAGAGTAGCCCCTACAACATTGGGATCAGTGCCCAGAGCAGCTCTACAGCTTGAGGATCAGCGCCCAGCTAACCTCCCAGAGTTATTTCCTCCTGGAAGCAGAGAAAGCATTGACCCCCTTGCCCCTTTTCAGATTGGAAGCTCTGATCGAATGACCCACCATAACCTCGGCCAATCGGCGGTGTTACAAAATTATTTTATTAAAATATCACAGTAGACAGACATGAAAGAAGGGGAAAAAGGTTCTGGTAGAAGTATGGGCAAACAAGAAACACGACAAACATAAGATCGGGAATCCAAAGAGCTTGTAAACCTGTATCCAACCTCCCCAAAATGAGAACAAAAATTCTCCACACAAGAATGACAAAATGTTCTCAAAACCCCGGTAAAATGTGCCTCCACCGTGCGTACTCTGGACCTCCTCAGTTGTCCACACCACTACCAGGTACCACACCAGCACATCAAACAAAAGCAGCTTAGGCTACTCCACAAAAACACAAGTAGCTAGATTACATGAGGGACAGACTAGCCTACAACACAACAAAGTAGCCACAAACCAAACAAGCAGCTTACTACCGAAATGTTCCTTCTTGGGAACAAGTAGTTTGTCAAACACTTTGCATAAACAAAGCGGCATATAATTCACAATTATGCTTGCATACGTCAGACCAGCCTTTAAAATGGGGAATCACACATAAATATAACCGGCAAAATGCGCACCCCTACAACAGGCAACTACGACAAACTACAAAATATAGTAGGCGCTGCATAGGCTACAACCTGAAACAAGCACCACAATGCTACTTTAAAATGCAGTTAAGCAAAGGCAAAAATGAACCAACCTCGAGCTAGAGAACACCGCAAATGCATATGCTCTCAGGCAAATCCACAACAGGTGTCAGTAATTATCAGTCAAGACTCAGGTGAGTCGAAGGAAACTCATTAGCATACCTAAGAATTAAAGGGGCGCACTCATGAGGCGGGACATAACAGCGGGGCCCGGTTGCTCGGCCTGGTTCTGACGGGGCAGGCATTAGCGGCTGTGTGGTTTTGAATCATTTCTCAATATCGATCCCGATATCGATCGAGTAAAGCGGCGCACGGCCCCGCCACTCCTCACCTGCTGCCCGTTATCATTTCGCTTCTGCAGAGATGTTCATCTGGAGGAACGCGCTGTAAAATAATGGCAAGTCGCTGCATGAAAGCGCCAGGTTTAATTGATTTACAGCCAGTTAAACAACTGTGAAAGGGCCACCTCGTCTCTTGCTTATGTGCGACGTTTGCTACGGTTCACAGCCACAGTATGTATAAAAAATCCCTCTCTTCGCGACCGGAGCAAAACTCACTGATTTATTCCTTCACTGAAATACTTCTTTGGTTTCTTGCCGGTGCTCAAATGTAAATCTCCCAGTTCCGCATCGCTGGAAAGCCCATTCCCTTCCCCAAACTTTGTGACCTGTGGCTGAAATGGTCTGATGGCCCCTGGCGCACTCCCTAACTTGGCACTGAGAGAGGCTGATGAATTTCACCATTTCAGCCCAACTCTTATCTATATTCCTGGCACAAGAGAGTCAAATAACTTTGGGCTTTTTTAAAAAATGTTTTAAGTCGTAGTCTTTCTCCCTGCTGCTAGCCTCATCATCGCCTCTCATAGGTAATGCACCATAGTCAATTGCTCTCCTCCTTTAGGCGATTGAAACAGTAATTGGAGTTTGCAAACCGGAGGGCATCGGATCGTCAGATATCACGCAAATTTAATGAGCTGGTAATAAGAATTTATGAAATGATAATAAAAAAAGATTTTTAAAAACAAGATTCATCCTTTGCCACAGAGAATATGCTCTCTGCCCAGTTTCCGATATTCACTGCAGGGAGATTTTGAAAAAACATCCAGCGTTTGGATATTTGTCTCAGCTGTTCTTGCAGCGCACCAAGTGTGATGTGAAAGCCAGCCGTAATGGGTTGCCAGGGGTGACCGATGGTCCTGTGTATTGCATTTGGGGACATGTAGTCCCTTCTGTCATTTTTCAGCCCATCAGTAAAAATGAAGATTTTTTTTATGGCCCACATTAAAAAACACTAATGAAGTTTTCACCTCGCCATTAAAGTTAATGATGCTGCAGGTAACACAAGGGCCAATGGGACACTGCGACAAGTAATTTCTTAGGACAGCGCCCCCTGCTGTCTGAAGAGCGTGGACTCTTATACGCTCCCCTTAGCCTACTAGTTAATTTAATGGCTGGAGAAAAAATGAAGTGTGTCACAAGGTAAGATTTTCACTGTGATATTTATTGTACAAGTAAAGAAGCTTGTCCTGGTGCCTGGCTGTTTTTTCTCCTATCTGAAAGGTCCTTCTTACAGTCTGGAGTTCATTGAAACTGGCTGTTACTCTCGCCTCACTTTGTCAGCCCACAACCTTCTGGCACTGCAAGCCTGGCCACATCTACACGCTGACATGAGTTCAGTTTGCCCCCAAAATCTGGGGATGTGCTCGGCTAATGAACCAACTGCCAGTCACTACCGCTGATGAGTCATGGTTCTGTTTAGGTGAGCATCCGGTTAGAAGCGGTGAGTCAAGCCAAGCCCAGTCATTGACCTATGGCCTCACGCTGCCTGGAACTCACCAGAACCAATCGTCTTCCAGGAATCCAATCTCACAGACCACAGCTTCCTTTCACAGGCTGTCTATAGAGAGAACGGCTATAGTGGAACGTCTATGGTGGAGGCTCAGCTTCCCTTTGTTCTACACGCACCGTCGTCGCCGACGGCAACAGTGTCCCTGTGCTGTCAAGCCCGTCCAATCAGCTGGGTGGTGTGTGTGTCCAACAGCATCAGAACTGTGCTCTGTCGTCTCCATTCTTTTCTCTTGTTAAATGCCAACACGTACAGCTGCTAGCGAGCAACGAAGGGTAACGCGCATCACATTAAATCTCAACATTACCCCCCCCCCCTTCCCTTCCTCCCCCCACCATCATTTCTCACATTTACCAAAGAATACCTTCAATTAAGTGTTTGTGTTTGTGTGC
The DNA here is from genome assembly GCA_029718625.1 of Synaphobranchus kaupii. Classification (NCBI taxonomy): domain Eukaryota; kingdom Metazoa; phylum Chordata; class Actinopteri; order Anguilliformes; family Synaphobranchidae; genus Synaphobranchus; species Synaphobranchus kaupii. Next base: position 27,015,353 of record CM056376.1, on the reverse strand, counting down.
CTGTGTGTGTCTGTTTGTGTGTTTGTGTGTGTGTGTGTGTGTGTGTCTGTGTGTGTCTGTGTTTGTGTGCCTGTGTGTGTCTGTTTGTGTGCCTGTGTGTTTGTGTTTGTTTGTGTGTCTGTGTGTGTGTTTGTGTGTGTGTGTGTGTGTGTGTGTGTGTTTGGGGGTGGCGGGAGGGGGATGTGTGCTGGCAAATAAGGAGATGATTCTGTGGGAAAACAACCTTTTCATTGTAGCCGCAGCCAGAGGCTAATTTACACAGACCTGACATGAGCTGTAAATCCTGGCTGTGGTATGGGTGCGATGGGGGGCGGGGGGGGACACAGCGGGCACAGCGACTTCAGAGTGCGTTTTCACACACGCGCACACACACAGACACACACACAAATTCTCAGAATGGTCCATTACTGCTCTCTTAAAGCAGAAAGAACTTGTTATTAAGTATTTATAGTACCCTTCCACTGCCTGCTACACACTGTCGCACTTTAGCACACACACACACACACACCCTTGTTTTAGTGGCATCAGTAGTCTTTGAGCCGTTTCGGTGTCGGAAACGGAGGGCGAGGGGTTCTGTTTGCGCTGCGGAAAGAGAGGAGAGGAGAAGAGAGAAGGATGAGTTTGTGGAGGAGGGTGCCATTAATATTTAATCAATATTCTTCAAGACATTGCAACGGTCGGGCTGTGTGTGTGTGTGTGTGTGTGTGTGCATTTATGTGTGTGTATGCGTGTGTTTGTGTGTTTTAGTAATAATTCTGTCCCACTGCTTTTCCCCAAATGTGTGTCTGTGTGTGTGTGTATATGTGTGTGCATTTCTGTGTGTGTGCGTGTGCGTGTGTTTGTGTGTGTGCGTGTGTTTGTGTGTTTTAGTAATAATTCTGTCCCACTGCTTTTCCCCAAATGTGTGTCTTTAGATTTGTTTTTTATACAGTTCTGATGTTCCCTCCTCTTGCCAATTTCCTGGGGGTGTTTGAATGCTGATTTTCAGACACAAACTTATGCCTTTTGAATCCCAGCTTCCTTTTCATTTTAGATACATATTTGACCAGGAAAGGCTTTTAAATTACACCTAAGTAAAACTTGCACCGACAGCAAGAATACATTCCTCAGGTAATCTGCTGTAGGTGACGAGAATACAATAAAAGAAAAGGGGGAAAAAAAATAAAAAAATAGCAATTGCATTATAGTCTCTGTTTCTGTGGAAGTTTTATTGCAGTTCTTTATCTGCTTTGTGACAATTGGGGGCCAGAGTTCCAATAATTGAATTGGGCAGCGCTACCTGGCTTTTGTGTCTCCGCTGCTTCCTACCAAGGGAAAGAAATTTGCAATGCAGTGGCCATCAAATCGGCCATTTTACTTGCATTAATGTAGCATGCAGAGGCAGAATATGGTATGAAAATTGCCGTGCGTGAAACCGATGGCGATAAGCATGGTTGGGCTCATAGAGTTCTCCAGTGACCAGTTACTTTTAACAGTCCTGGTTCCAAATTATTTTGGCTGTGGCTCTGTCGGTACACCCCTCTGAACCCCCCCCCCCCCCCCCCCTACCCCCCGCTCAGGAAACAGTGGCTTATCTATAAATAGCCTTTTCTTACCGTAAAACCTGCAGGCCACTTACACACTTGGTGGTGGTTGAGGCGAGTTTCCCCCGCATCATTGTAAAGCACTTTGAGTGTGAGAATATATATAAATGCAAAGCATTATTATTTTTATTATTACACCATTATTGTCCTTTTCTTGAGTGAAATTGTATATTTTGGAGCGTGTGAGCAGCTCATAGCCGCTCTGTAAATCCATAATGCCTGTACATAACTGTGATTGTCGTCCTCGTGGACTGAAGGGTGACGCGATGTAAGAGGAGTTCCTCAGTCTTGCAACTGCTTTAAATGCGTATGCGCCACATTCTCATTCGTCTTAACGTCTGTGACATACCGTCGATCCTTGAGCGTACATGTACGTGTCGGTTGGTCATTGAGCGAAAAACAAGCACGGTTTAGTCCAAGAGACACCACCAGTGTGCAGGCATTAATAAACGCTAAATAAACAGCAGCGGAAAACCAGAGATTTCTCTCTCCGATTGAGTCAGATGTAGTTATGATACCAGCAGGAGGCGAGACGGACGTGCCCCGTCCTGTTCTGAACTCATTTTGAATGAAAACGCAAAGTGCCAATCCCCAATATATACCCAATAATGGCAGCTAGAAAAGTAGCCTCTCCAAGTAGATTCATCTGACATGCTTAATTCTGAAAAGAAAACCCAGTGGGTGGGTGAGGAAGCGGATTTGTATGTTGATAATGAAGTGTGTGAAGCTGAAATGAAGTCTATAATAATGTTCATGCGTTTTCTTTTGTCATCTCTGCAACCGCAGAGAGGGTTTTCTCTTTTTTTTTTGCAGAGATAATGACAGGTTTCTGACTGATTCATAGCCAGAAGACTCACTTTCTGAGAAATGGAAAATTAATTTTAAATATGAGATTGAGAGCACAATCTCCTCACAGAACACCAACAAGTAATTGTATCCAGAAGTAGATAAAGACGAGTCACCATTTGCATTTATTTATTCGTTTTTATTTCTTCGTTGGAAGCAATTACTTTGTCATGTGGTGTTGGGCGATATCATTCCCGGGTTCTGCTTTTATGTGCACTCAAGTGAAAGCATTAGGCCTACTTTTATTTGACTCGTTTTTCTTGGTTAATTTTCACATTCATTGTAATACATTTCGCTGTACCCGTCATCACAAAACTCGAATTATTTATCCGTTTGGATTTGAATTTGTAATGGATTTTTGAATTGTAACTTCGTAATTTGGTTTATTAATTGGTAATATTAATTAGTGCTGTAATGTAAGAGCTGGAGTTATATTCAGGGTAAAACAGTCTTCAGCCTGCCTCTCAGCTCTTAGCCCCGTCTCTATCCTCAGGCACTCCTATCTTGCATAATTAATGTACACATTATTAAAGTTTTTTTGTTTTGTTTTAATAGTGTGTCATGCATGTTATCTGGATGTATTTAGTTTGTCTTTTTGGTTCTTTCTTAGCACAGATAACTAAAAGCCTTAGTGCTTTAGTGTCACATATACAGTCACTGGTGTGTGTGTGTGTGTGTGTGTGTCTGTGTGTGTGTGTGTGTGTGTGTGTGTGTGTGTGTGTGTGTGTGTGTGTGTGTGTGTGTGTGTGTGTGTGTGTGTGTGTGTGTGTGTGTGTGTGTGTGTGTGTGTCTGTGTGTGTGTCTGTCTGTCTGTCTGTCTGTCTTGCTCCTTAGCACAGTTAACATGCATTGGTGCTATAGTGATGTTGAATATACCCTCACACTGGTGTGGGAATGTTGTTGACCAGGTCTGGCACTGTTGCACATATAACTCAGTTGGATATAGTGGCTCTCCTGAATTGTAATCCGCTCTGTATTGGAGTGTCTGCTAAATAAATGTACTGCGGTGAAATGTAGTTCTTCTCGTGACGATTTTATTTCTTCTCACTTTAAAAGAACTTGTCTCCTCTGTTATTTGGGATGAGAACTCGCAGTAGAGGAGGACCCAAGGCTGCTGGAGTAGGTGTGGGATAATTGAAGAGCATGGTTTGCGAAAATCTGAGAAATCCTTACACCCGTCTTTTATTCAAACTGGCAGCCCGTGAAAACTCCTCACTGCTGAAGTTCTGTTACTGCGTCGCAGAAGGCTGATCATCCTCGTTGTTTTGGAAGTTGTCCCTGCCGTGGGCTGAATTTCCGAATGGCCTCTGTGGGCTAATGCTGTCCCAGTGTAGTCCTACAATCCTCTGAATCCGTCGCTAAAGCGGGCAGCTTTAGAACAGTCTTTTGTTTTGTGGTCTTTTTTTGATCTTCATCAAAATCACCACACGCCCCCCCGCACCCGCACCCTACATCCCACACCCCCCGCCTCCACAGTTGCAGTTGGCTTTCCGAAAAAATTCCACCAAGGAAAACCCATTTCCATACACATTTCCACTCAGAAAAGCGCAAGTTTTTCTTTTTTTTAAAAAGTTAAGCTCTAGAAAAAGGAGACACAGTACAAAAAATAAAGGGCTCGGACAAAATAAAATTTGTTTTGCATGCCGTTCGATTACCTGGAACACAAGCAAGCTTTTTTTTTTGTAAAGCCGTAAGTACGCCGTTTTGTTTCTGAGGTAGTTCACATTTCTCAGTGATCCCTTTCTCAGAGTGATCTGTGATCTGTGAGGTTAAAAAAATGGTGAAAGTTTCTTTGTGAGTCACCCGTCTCACACTGTGATTTTAATGCCCTCTCCGCTCTTGCATTCATCGGTTGTCATGGGAGAGCTTTCTTGCAGCCAATAATGGGGCTGAGTTATCAGTGACTCATTGATTTCAACCAATCACAACAAAGCAAAATAAAAATCAAAGCAACTAAAAAAACATTTTTTTCCCCCAAGCAAGTCAGTGATTGACAGCTCATTGTAGCATGAGGTTCATTGGTCACCCCCTAACCCAACACTAATAATCAGGGCCGTGACAGAATGTGATCCCTATCCCCTGTGCACTCAGACCCCTGTCTACTATGTGCCCTGTCCCCTCACTTTGCAAGCAGTGTGAGAAAGAATCCTACAGTACTCTTTCCAAACTAGTAGGAAGTTATTTTATTTTATTTTATTGAGAATATCAATCAGTTTACATATGACGATGGTTCCAAAGTGTGGATTATGAATGAAGATTGAATTAACAAAAATAAAAATGTCCCGTTGTAGTTTTTACTTCCGGTTTACTTCCTGAAATTGTCAGATGAGTGTGCTCCTGAATCCCCTCAACAAAACCCCATAAATAAGGGGTTCATCCTGGTATTTTAAGTGCCCCCATTTGTGAGAAAAAGTCGCCCACTCAAAAGCTTTTTGACAAAGTTGACTCAAATGGCAGCATGCAATTGGTACAAAAACAATAGTAGTAATAGTAATTGATTATTACTAAAGTGCCTTAAAAACTGTCAATTTCTTGTGTAAAATGTAGAAGAAATACAAAGATGATCTCTAAGATTAAAAACCTTTGATTTATATTCCGGTTTTTAGACCATGAGTAGTTTAAGTTTGTGGTAGTAGCCGTAGTTGTCTTAGTCGAAGTGGCATTAGCGGTTCTGTGTACTTTTATATATTTTGTACATTATGGAAGTGTTTCTTACTGCAGGTGTATTCTTGGGTAAAGGTCACTGCCCAGGGGTAAAAGAGAGAGTATCTTTCCGCCCTGAGAAGCCCTGAGAGTTCCGTGATGTTCAGGTGGAATCAGGTGTTTAGACTCTTCAACTGAAATCAACAGCGCCTTTTACTGACAGGTGCATGCAATGTAAAGTCAGTGTCCACAGAGATTTTGGGTGGGTGGCGTGTTGCAGAAACAGCCCGGTTTCCGAAAGCCTCCTCATGTTGTCAATGTATTGAAGCACAGGGAAAATAAAGTGGAGGGTGTTTTTGGAAAGAGTTGAAGTGTAAAAGTTGGTTTGTGAGAGCGAGCGAGCGAGGCGAGCGGTGAGAGAGAGCAGGTCTGATGACACCCAGTGAAATGTGGTGAAATCATGAAACTTGCAGAGAACTTACAGGTAGTGGTTCGTCCCCTTTGAATTTTGTGCCTTATAGCAGAGACCAAAAAAAAAATTTGGATGAAAAAATATATTGGTAATGTGAGCCATCTGTTTCAGAGCCCACCCTTCAGAGCCCACCCTTCAGAGCCCACCCTTCAGAGCCCACCCTTCAGAGCCCACCCTTCAGAGCTCACCCTTCAGAGCCCACCCTTCAGAGCCCACCCTTCAGAGCCCACCCTTCAGAGCCCACCCTTCAGAGCCCACCCTTCTGACGTTCCGGCCTAAGGCTGTTTTCGGGTCTTGTCAGTTTCTTTGGGAAATCTTCAACGTTCAGAAAGCTCTACTTTGTTTTTGTTTTTTTTTGTTTTTTTACCGCCTATTTTTGCAGATCATTGTTCAGCCACTTTTCTAGACCCCTCTCTCTAAAGTCTTTCAGTCGGAATAGAGCCCGATGCAAGGTCAGAAATGGCGCCGAACGCTCGGCGGACTCAAATTGAACTCCTTTGAATGTGCCGCTCGGTCTCGTGGCGTCTAAAGATGATGGACCTTTGAATGTGCCGCTCGGTCTCGTGGCGTCTAAAGATGATGGACCTTTGAATGTGCCGCTCGGTCTCGTGGCGTCTAAAGATGATGGACCTTTGAATGTGCCGCTCGGTCTCGTGGCGTCTAAAGATGATGGACCTTTGAATGTGCCGCTCGGTCTCGTGGCGTCTAAAGATGATGGACCTTTGAATGTGCCGCTCGGTCTCGTGGCGTCTAAAGAGGATGGACCTTTGAATGTGCCGCTCGGTCTCGTGGCGTCTAAAGATGATGGACCTTTGAATGTGCCGCTCGGTCTCGTGGCGTCTAAAGAGGATGGACTGTAATTTTCAGCCAGAATGCTCAATTAGGCTCCTGCCCCGAGGAAGGTGTCGTTACAATGCGAGGGCACTTTCAGCGCTGCGCTCGTCAGAGATTCGCTTTCAATCGCGAGCAGAGAGGTGAGGGGATCACCTGGGCGAGGAGGCCGCCGCCGCGGCGACTCCGCTAAACCCTCCCGGAATAACTTTGGGATGACGGGGATGGGAACGCCGGTGATTAAACCCCTGGCTTTCACTCCGTTGGAGAAGAGACTTGTGATGAAACGAGTAATGCCCAGGGTACAAGGGGTGTGAAGTTTTGAATTAGAAAGCGTCGCTTTTCAATAAAGGTTGTTTGGCGGGTCTGAAATTCGGTTTGGAAAGCTCCATGGTGCTTTTGACTCCTGGCGGAGGGCAATTTGAGGTCAGCCTGGATTATTTGCAGGGGCCTCCAGCAAGCAATTGGAAAAGTTTTTTTACCGGCAATTTTACTGCAGGTTTTTTTTTTTTTTTTGTGGAGGTAGCAACGTGCAAAGTTTCTGAAGGTCACTTTGTTCGGGAGTTTCGGTTAACGAGCGGTCACGAGGAGCGCTAAACCCGATTTTCCATTAGACCGGGACAATTTACATGTTTGAGTAGCGGCCCTGCAGCACATTGTTTTGGTTTGTTGTGTGTGTGCACTTGTGTGCGCGTGTGTGTGTATGTGTGTGTGCATGCACAAGTATGTGTGCGTATACGTGTGTGTGCGTGCGTGCGTGCGTGCGTATGCAATGAGGGGTTGATGCAGGTTTGGAAAGACTTGAAGCTCTTGTACACGGAGCGATATAATCAAGACGAGACTGTTTCTTCATGATAACCTCTGCGATAACCTCACAGAACTATGCGCGAGTGTGGCCGTTTCATCTCGATCAGCGTCTGTTAAAAATGCACAAATGTGCTGTAAACCACATGTAGAAATGAACCGCGTCTGTTCATTTAATCCATTTGTGTTTTAACTGACGTACTCTGACATTTTTATTTTATAGTTTTCATGATGGATTTCTACTTAGCCAAGTAGCAAACTCTGTAGTCTGTAAACGAGGGCATTTTCCATCTCCCCCTAGCTACCTTGCTCGCTGTCATTAATGACAATTTTGGCTGCTTTAAACCTTTGGTGCTCTGATTAAAACAAGTGATATATCGTATAATTATTCAAATTCTTAAATCAGGGAAGGCTGTCTGTTTTGGAATAGTTTTATGTGAAGAGTGCATGATTTTTCCTAGGATGAAGAGATGCAAATGAGATGCAAACTAACATCCCTTATTATACTTCCATTCTGGACAGTTTGTCTGAAATTTTATATTTAGATCCTCATGATTTAGACTTTCTCAGCTTTCAGAGAGTTAGATGACTGCCGTCAACTGCCGCTAATTTCTGTGTGTGCTGTTCCATTTCACTGTGGCATTTGTTAATTACTGAATATTTCAAGACTGTTAAAAGTCTAGTTTTCCTCATAATGTAGGAGATGTCCCAATTACAACAAGATTAATTTTAATTTGACACAATGATTTCATTTAAATCTTTCCACTTCAGATAAGTGCAAAATATTCCAATTATTTTTGTTTGGTTCATCACATGTATGTACAGCACATGTATGTACAGTCCTTTCTGTGGTTCATCACATGTATGTACAGCACACGTATGTACAGTCGTGAAATGTTTCCTGAAATGTATGTACAGTAGTTTTACAGCTTTGGCCGGGATGGGGGGGGGGTGAGAGGTGTTGAGTGATTTGATTTGGGGCAATAGGGTAGAATCCCTTTAGTCATTAACTTCAAATCTCCCCAGTCTTGCATTTTCATTCTATTTTATGAATTCACACTGACTCGCGATGTGGGGTCTAATGGCATGTCTGTGGAGTTTTAAGCATTTTTACATCTCAGTACCAACATCATTTCATTCTGTTTTTACACAAGACCGAGAGCGATCTATTATTTATTTAGCCATTGCCTCATTTTCCCAGAATAACATGCATGATTTAAAAAATAAAAAAAAGATTTATTAAATATGTTTTTGTGTTGTTGCTGGGGCAACCCTCAGAAGCAGCTGTTCTATGCTGATGGAGATATCTGCTGTTCTATTTCCCGCTCTTGAAAATGGGGAATGAGAATACTTTTTAAAAAGTAATCAGCGACATGAAGGACGCTACAGGGCACATCTTTAAAGTTTTAACGTTTTAGTTGTGCTTAGAGACTTCTCCACTCAATCTGTCTTTTTACATTATAGAACTTTTACCTAGCCATAACACCTGGTTAGATGCAGCTTATTTTCCTGTCCTCAGAGCCTGTGGTCGTCTTCTGTTTGTATGATGTAGTTTATTGGATGTTGAGTCCAGATTTAAAGAATGAGAGGGTTTGTGCTTCAAACATGGGAAAGGTCATTCCACTGAACTGGGCAAAAAGTGCCATTTAATGCATTGGAATCATAGGGACCTATTTGAATGAAGTTAAAAAATCACCCAAGCTATTGAGAATTATGGATAAAATGTACATGCTGGTATTACAAAGCAAATATTAAAAAAATAAGCGTTGTAAAATTGTGGCATTTTTGTCATGAAGCACCAATGAAGTCATGGCCTTGAGCGGATTATTTTAGAAAATCTGGGTTTATCCCTTTGCCAAGGGTTGTTGTTGCAACGACTTGTTCGGTCATGTTAACCAATTGTATATTTTCACAGCCAGGTAGAATTGGAGAATGAGAGCACACTGGCAATGCAGCCACACACACACTGTACAGACTGTGAGACTGCAGAACAGTCATATAACGGTGTTAACTGGTGTTGTGGAGAGGTGATATGGGCTGGAACAGCTCATTTGTAGTTAATGGGAAGGACATATCTAAAAGCCTTGTAACATGGCCTGATGATGTCACTCTGTCATTCGTCCCAATAGCTTTCTACTCCAAGGAGATGGGCATTGATACCGACTCCACAGGTCACCACCACCTGTATCCCCTTCCCTCTGCCCCCCCCCCCCCCCTCTTTCTCTCTCTCTCTCTCTCTCTCTCTCTCTCTCTCTCCATTTCCTATTTAAATCTTATCAATTCTGCCGTGTGACCAGTTCTATTCAGAGCAGTATTCAATGATAAACTCATTTGATTCTATTTTGAGTCGTCTGTTCTACCTTTTTTTTTTCCAGTGCAAAAACAAAACATGTCTCCTTTTGTTTAGTTTAGTTCGTTTTTTCAAGAAAGCAGACTGCCTGTGAGATATTGAGCGGCAGCATCACTCTTACCTTGTGCGTTGAAGACGGCCTTTGGGCAGGTGTGTTTCCGCGCCGACACTCACCTGATCACCAGGTTCACCTCGCATCTGTCAGAGGGGTAGAGGGGTGGGGGAGCGTGATTGGTCTGTTCGGCTCCATGAGCGGAGGGGACAGCCAGATTAAACGCGTCCCCGTGGCGACAGCAGACAGAAGGTCAGATCAATCAAACGTCTTCAGACAGGACTTGAGGGAGAGCTGTATTACATTTATTATTTATCATAAAGCCGCAGCTTTCCCCAGCATAGCTGAGCTCAAGGACAGCTTTTTTGAAATATTGTGTGAGAATCTTTTAGCCCCACAGATTACTCTCATAAGGGACTATGGCACTTGGCATAAATCAGATGCCTGCGTTTCGGGTTGTTTTAGTATGTAGTTGTTTCGGTGTGGAGTTGTTTTCAATGTGGAGTTGTTTCGGTGTGGAGTTGCTTCGGTGTTGAGTTGTTTTCAATGTGGAGTTGTTTTCTGTCTGGAGTTGTTTCGGGGTGGAGTTGCAGAGTCACAGACCCGAGCCGCACAGGACAGGAGTAAACCGGGACAGACTCCTCATCCAGGCGCTGGCTGCTACCCAGCGGAGTGCGTTCTGCGCGTAACGCAGTGTGTCCCTTTAAGCAGTTTAACACACGTGTTGACTCTGGGATCCGCGCACATGCATTTGTGTGCATTGCCATAATCCCCGTTCTGAGGCCATCAGCGCTGGGCTGTGAGAGGTGGCGCTGATAACTAAAGCCGCCCTGGCTTAGCTTACCTTACATGTTCCTCACAGATATGCAAGGTGCTCAAAACCTATCTGTCCCTGAAGGGAAAGGACCAGGAACCCCCTGGTGAGAGATATTCTAATCCCAGGCAGTAGAAAAAGTTGGAAAGTCGACTGTGTAAGGACTTTATTTATTTATTTATTTAACCCTGGCACTCCTCCAATGACACTCTGTAAAGTCGTATTTTGTAAATCCAACCCCTGCAATGGCCCTAACAGTTCACTCACAACTGTGTTAAGGATGCTTTTTTTCGATTGTGGAAGTCTTGTAGACCTCCAAATTATTGTCAGTAAACATCTAGTGGGCCTACCGCAGAAGTCTATGGCATTGAGAAATGATGGTCAGTGGAAGAGTGGAGAATCCGTATGATGTCATGAATGACATCATCTGACACCTCAAATGCCCAGAAGGACTTGCAGCATCTCCAGTCTCCAGTGTCAGCCTCCGCATTCAACCACAGAAGGTTCTGCGGGCCTCTCTGATTGGTCGATCCACCACCAGTTAAAATGGTGGTCAGAAATTCCACTGTGGTGAGAGGTCAGGGAAAACTGACCAAATTTAAATGAAATAATCTTTCAAGAAAATATCTTCCCTGCAAACTCACTCGCTTGATGTCACTTACTATCAATTCCTGTGATATCAGCATGCCAAACTAACAAATTGGATAGCTCGCTGGTTTGTACATTAATTCCACTACCAAAAGTCATCGGCCTTTGCATGCCATGTGTACCGTTGTCATAAGGTAATGTAATGTAATATGCTGAATGAAAAACATTTATTTATTTATTTTTTGTCTACCAGACAAAAATAGGCTGAACTATTGTACTAAAAATAAATCCCTGGCACTCAGATATTTATCGTGAATACATAATTGAAAAGTCATGGGAAAATAGTGAAAGTGATTTTTTAGTTTAAAGTATGGTGTGAGAAGCACGTGGTACTACCCATCTGAGAATTAAACAGGAGGCTCCACTTCCTGTTTTTTCCCTTTTCTCCGAAGAGGTGTGTGATTTTTGGGGGACTGGGATCTACAGCAGTGGGTATTATGTAAAAACAATGTTTTAATGATGTGCTTCGACTCTTTTATTATACACATTTCCCCTGCTCTCCTTCCTCCCAAATACAGCTAGATTCCCAGGGTACATTGCGGAAACCTGTCAACTCTAACGGCGATCCCACCAGTCCACTCCGCATCTGACGGCCCCGGCAACATCAAAGGTACTGTTTATACTCTTTTTTGTTTCTTTTTTCGCCTTTAATCATCCAACTGAATGTATAATTGAGCCACTTTCATGGTGTCCTGCCCCCCCCCCCCCCCCCCGCACCCCCATTAATAATTGCATTATTAGGAATGTCTTGCTGCTATGTGGTGTATTTTCTGACTGACTGTTGCACCTCCATTTTGTGTTGTTTATTTATTTTTCTTCCCTTCCAAAGCAAATAAATCAAAAGCTTATGCCCAATGAGGGTGGTACTTTTCTTTAATAATTCAAAAGGTGGAGTCGTCCGTCTTTTCAAAGGTGTTTTTCCCCCTATAAATAACAGGAGTGGGGAACATTTGTTACGGTACGCTTTTATAATATATTTATATTTAGCCTTGCTTTAATTTTTAAGGGAATTTGTGCCATCACAGTGGTTGTTAGAAAAACAGTTGTGTGCAGAACTGTTTCTTTTCTTTATTAACGTTGTGTGCGATCTCTCTGTGGTAATTATCAGGAGCTTCTGTGTCTGTACACTGGGAGATATGTGCTCTTATATAGTTGATTGATACTGGTCACAATGGATATATCTCAGCCTGTAAGGCTGGTTCATTTAACAACGAATCTGAGAGGTCCTTAGCAACTTCTCTCTTTCAACTGTGTGTGTGTGTGTATGTGTTTGTGTGTGAGTATTTGTATTTGTGTGTGTGTTCGTATTTCAGTATGTTTGTTTGTGTGTGAGTGTTTGTATTTCTGTGTGTGTGTGTGTGTGTTTTTATTTCTGTGTGTGTGTATGTGTTTGTGTGTATGTGTGTGTGTGTCTGGGAGGGCTACCTTTAAGTACTTGAGTAGATTAAAGTAGACTCTGATTTAAACAGCGTTTTTTGGTTGTGAATGTTATCAGCAGTTGACTCCACATTCCTATCTCTGCCTCAGTTTCCCTGGCATCACTGTACTGTGCACTGGATTAACGTTACATCTTTAATGTGCCGGAGAAGAGGACGCTTCCAATCACAAATTTGTGGGAGTTTGACTGTGTGGCGATGCGTTCATCTTCATTAAAAAAAAGAAAAGAAGTAAATCTTCAGTGGTTGTGAATGTTATCAGCAGTTGACTCCACATTCCTATCTCTGCCTCAGTTTCCCTGGCATCACTGTACTGTGCACTGGATTAACGTTACATCTTTAATGTGCCGGAGAAGAGGACGCTTCCAATCACAAATTTGTGGGAGTTTGACTGTGTGGCGATGCGTTCATCTTCATTAAAAAAAAGAAAAGAAGTAAATCTTCAAAGTCATCCAGGACTCTGCATCTGTTACACCTATTTAAAATGGGCTGACAGCTTTTGTTAGGCCAGTGAATCCTAGATGCCATTTACAATATTAGGTATTTATTAAAACTGACAACGTGTTCTGGCCTCAGTGGAGCCAATACCTATTAATGGCTTAAGCTTTCTGTTGAGCAGTCCCTGTGAACTGCATCGTATAATGAAGCACTTTATAATCACCCGCGTGCAATGTTGTGTTTTTTATTTCATCCTGAAGGAGTGGGCTGAGGGACTCTACTTTGAATTCAGAACGAAGATGCAAATTGAAAGATTTGGGTTTTTAGGAGCCTCCTATGAGAAGTGCCGGGTTTCGGTCATTTCATCTCGGCACTCACAAGGGGGGGAAAACAGAACAAAAATGCGTCACCCACCTCCATCTTGTTAGCTTTAATTTTATATTTGCTTTATGGAAGCAAACCACAGTGCATTAAAGTAGGCAAAAAAAGCATCTCGCAAAGCAATTTCACGGCTTGATTTGTGCTATTTTCTGTTCCCTAACTGACTCTGGAGATTGGAGACATTTTTTAAAGTGCCGGAGTCACACTGTTAAAAGTGTTTCTGCCGTATCCTTATGTTAGCATCCCTGCCAATCATTAGTCAGAAGGGGGAGTGGCGTATCGGACCTGAGGAGAGTGCTCCAGACCGTATCAGACCTGGGGAGAGTACTCCAGACCGTATCAGACCTGGGGAGAGTACTCCAGACCGTATCAGACCTGGGGAGAGTACTCCAGACCGTATCAGACCTGGGGAGAGTACTCCAGACCGTATCAGACCTGGGGAGAGTACTCCAGAGTGTATTAGACCTGGGGAGTGTACTCCAGACCGTATCAGACCTGGGGAGAGTACTCCAGAGTGTATTAGACCTGGGGAGTGTACTCCAGACCGTATCAGACCTGGGGAGAGTACTCCAGACCGTATCAGACCTGGGGAGAGTACTCCAGACTGTATCAGACCTGGGGAGTGTACTCCAGACCGTATCAGACCTGGGGAGAGTACTCCAGTCCGTATCAGACCTGGGGAGAGTACTCCAGACCGTATCAGACCTGGGGAGTGTACTCCAGACTGTATCAGACCTGGGGAGAGTACTCCAGACCGTATCAGACCTGGGGAGAGTACTCCAGACTGTATCAGACCTGGGGAGAGTACTCCAGTCCGTATCAGACCTGGGGAGAGTACTCCAGTCCGTATCAGACCTGGGGAGAGTACTCCAGACCGTATCAGACCTGGGGAGTGTACTCCAGACTGTATCAGACCTGGGGAGAGTACTCCAGACCGTATCAGACCTGGGGAGAGTACTCCAGACTGTATCAGACCTGGGGAGAGTACTCCAGAGTGTATTAGACCTGGGGAGTGTACTCCAGACCGTATCAGACCTGGGGAGAGTACTCCAGACCGTATCAGACCTGGGGAGAGTACTCCAGAGTGTATTAGACCTGGGGAGTGTACTCCAGACCGTATCAGACCTGGGGAGAGTACTCCAGACCGTATCAGACCTGGGGAGAGTACTCCAGACCGTATCAGACCTGGGGAGAGTACTCCAGACCGTATCAGACCTGGGGAGAGTACTCCAGAGCGTATCAGACCTGGGGAGAGTGCTCCAGACCGTATCAGACCTGGGGAGTGTACTCCAGACCGTATCAGACCTGGGGAGAGTACTCCAGACCGTATCAGACCTGGGGAGAGTACTCCAGACTGTATCAGACCTGGGGAGTGTACTCCAGACCGTATCAGACCTGGGGAGAGTACTCCAGTCCGTATCAGACCTGGGGAGAGTACTCCAGACCGTATCAGACCTGGGGAGTGTACTCCCAGACTGTATCAGACCTGGGGAGAGTACTCCAGACCGTATCAGACCTGGGGAGAGTACTCCAGACTGTATCAGACCTGGGGAGAGTACTCCAGACCGTATCAGACCTGGGGAGAGTACTCCAGACCGTATCAGACCTGAGGAGAGTAGTCCAGACCGTATTAGACCTGGGGAGAGTGCTCCAGACCGTATTAGACCTGGGGAGAGTACTCCAGACCGTATCAGACCTGGGGAGAGTACTCCAGACTGTATCAGACCTGGGGAGAGTACTCCAGACCGTATCAGACCTGGGGAGAGTACTCCAGACCGTATCAGACCTGAGGAGAGTAGTCCAGACCGTATTAGACCTGGGGAGAGTGCTCCAGACCGTATTAGACCTGGGGAGAGTGCTCCAGACCGTATCAGACCTGGGAGAGTACTCCAGACCGTATCAGACCTGGGGAGAGTGCTCCAGACCGTATCAGACCTGGGGAGAGTACTCCAGACCGTATCAGACCTGGGAGAGTACTTCAGAGCGTATCAGACTCCAAAATGCCGAATAACGGACTGCCGCCTTTTTTACATTTATGGAATGATCCTTGTTTTTTTTCCCCAAAAAAAAAGTGCAATAATCACGTGGACGTATTGTGAGTCAGCTGGTGTGGAAGGCAGACCTGGTGGAGCAGGTGTTTTTTTTGCAGCCTTTTGTGTCTGGAGAAAGACATTTTCCGATTGGGTATCAGGTGGATTTAGACAAGGAATTAATTTAAAACCTCAATTACAGCTCCTGCAAAGGGGGAAATGAGGCGTTGTGTGGTGCATTAAAATGGACGGAGGGGCTGGAACATGTAAATACCATCAGGCTCTAATCAGGTGTATGTCTCTGTGAGTGGACTTGGTCCAAACACTTTACATCTAATTACCCCCCGCCAGACTGCCGCTACCCCCCCTCTCCTCCCCTGCCCCTCATAAAGGGGGTAAAAAGGTCAGTTTGTTTGTTGCCGGGGTAGTCCTTTAGCAGCCAAAAAAAATAAAAAAATGCATCGCTTCGGGTTTCTCGGGGGGGTAGCCACTGTAACAGCGAGGCTAATGCTGGTCTGGGGGCTTTGAGACCAAAGGTGGAAAATCCAGGTCCACAAAGTAAAAATTCTGCCACTGTATTTTGTTCCAATCATCTGGATTTGCTAATTAGCACAGTTCTTCAGCCAGGAGGTAGAACTAATTAGTGAAATCAGCTGGCTGAGTTCATGGGTGAACGAAAAACATTGCCGGACTTTTACTTTCTGACCCCTGGACTTTCCATCTTTGTTTGAGACCCACACAAGATTTGGTTCAGGGACGACTGTCTTGCCGTATTTCCCCTGCTTTGAGAAGAGGGGGTGCTTCGCCTGAATGTACCTGAGCCTCAGACGACCCCCACTATCGCTACCCCACTGATGCCCGCATTGAGACGGAACCTTCCTAAAAGCAAAGAGGGAGGGGGGATGCGTTTTATTTTATTGCACCACGGCCAAAGAAAAATCAATCCAAGAAGATTTGAGGAATAGGGCGGTGAGGATTTATCACATAATTTTCCGGCAGGGGTCTTTGAGGTAAGCTGCTCCTGCATGCCGCATTTTCCACGTCTCTTAAAAACTGTGGCCCAAAAGTGCGGCTGCTTGTGTGCGTGAGAGCACATTTATTACCTGGCTATTTTTAGAGCTCGCTTTTATGCTGAAACACATTTATCCTTGAGAAAAAGCCCCAAGCATTGCGAGTGAGCACGCCGCTCAAGTTAAGGTGGCACATTGCAAAACACAAAGAAATATGATCTCTACCTCTCATCAGCAGTGTGCCCCCCCCCCCCCCCTTTATGGAAATTTGAGGGCCCCCCTCCCAAAAAAAAAAAAAAAAAGCTGATGAGGAATTTGTTGTGCGTTTTGGTTTGGGCCTCAGTTTTTCTGTATGGATGTGAAAATGAAACAATGAAGAATGCTGGAAAGTGTTGTGTGTGTGAGTGTGTGTCTGTGTGTATGTGAGTGTGTTTGTTTGTTTGTTTGTTTGTTTGTTTGTGCGTGTGTGAGTGTGTGAATGTGTATGAGTGTATGTGAGTGTGTGTTTTGTTTGTTTGGTTGTGTGTGCGTGTGTGTGTACTCGTGTCAGCACAAAATTTTGCCAATAAAATGAGTTTATGAAAGGCTTATTAAAATGTCTGCTGTGGCAGTTGCATATTGTATCCTGAATGGAGCAATGTGAATTAAGGAGGTGTTCTGATTAAACCCTGGACTGAACCAGGAGGAGGAGGAATTCCTGAAATTCCATCCCAGCACACTTTGGTCTATTTTAGGAGTTGTCCAGGAATTGGTGAGAAGGCTAACAGCCATGTTTCAAGCACCCCCCCACCCCACCTTGGCGACCCTGGAAGCAATACCCTTGTTTCACCCCCCCCCCCCCCCCCCCCCAACACACACACACACACAAAAACACCAAACAAACACTCACACACTCAGGCCAGTTTGTGTGTACGTTATAGTTTAGCATCTGTGCATGCATGGATTTCATAGGTAATGTGAATATCATGTTTGATTCCATATTTGTTTTGTACTTCTGTGCCACTTGCAACGCAACCTACGTAAGCAGCCATTTTCATTGTTATTTATATGTAAATGTATTTGTTAGGACTTTTGTCATTTGCAACAACATAGGCCTGTGTTTTAGTGTGTTTATTTTCCCTGTTCCTGTGTGTGTGTGTGCGTGTGTGTTTGTGTCTGTGTGCATGCATATGTGTGTGTCTGTATGCATGCATGTGTGTGTGTTTTTTCATTTTTGTGCACACCGGTGTGTTTTTGAGCCTTGGTAGGCTGTTCACACAGAGCAGTCCTAACAGTTACTCAGTGCATGCTCCCAGTCATCATGGGTTTTACATGCATATAGAGAATCTCCTTCTTTTCCTTTTTGCTTGGGACAGACTCACCATGTACACGAATATAATTAGCCACTGTCTGTTGCTGCTTGTTAGCATTACACATGGCAGCCCTGTTCATTAAACTCCTGCTGTTGTGTTCTCTGAAAAGGGACCAAGAAACAACCAGGGTGGATAGTGGGGGTGGCGTGGGGGGGGGGGGGGGGGGGGTATACACTTACCATGAATAATTGTGGGTGCAGCTTTAATGATTCCATCTCCAGACTGTAACTGTAGAAGAAATAATAAACCATTAAGGGCCGTTTTTACCCCCCCTGGCGTGGGTTCTACTCTACCACAAAGCGAAAAAAAAAAAAAAGATTTATTTTCGGGAGGAGGGAGATAGGGGGTTTGGGAGTGTTGGAACAGTTCCATTAAAGAAAAATAAATGAACAGCCAGAAACAAACATGAAAGTGGCGCTGCCTTCAAAGGGAACGTGTTTTTTTCGCTCATGGGTTCCCTGAGAACAAGAAGGAGCGAGAAGGCCTGTTGACCCAAAACTCCCAGAGTCTTCCACAGTTGCAGTACCCCCGCTGGGTCTCCTAAAAGACAGAACATTGCTCTTCACCCATCTCTCTTCACGCCCCGCTCTTTCCCCCGTTCTCTCCTCGTAGCATGTTCCAAAGGGACATCGGCATTGTGCTTCAGCATTGTGCGCTAGGCGCTCAAGTTGGGTTGCCAGGTATCCTTTTAAATCCCCCTTGCAGGGGGAGTTTTGAGAACATGACCCTGGCAACCTTTGGCTGGTTTTTTCGGTATTAACCAAACTCTGATCTAACATCTCCTCTTTTCTTCTCTCTCCTTCTTCTTTCCCCCCTCTTCCAGCTTCTCTGATCCCTCTAGCTGCTGTGCCTCTTCCACTTTCTGTCCATAGTCGTGTGGGGGGATGTCATCTCTCTAACCCGTCTGCCTATTAATCCACTAGTGTGTATGACCTTCCTTTTTCTACATTAAATGGCTCGTCTTGCTTTCCCATGTTTTATTTCTGTCCTGGCAGATCGCAGCATCCCCAGAGGTTTCTTCCACTCCGCTCGTAGTAATTGGATCATTAGACACCACTTGTGTGACATCATCAAAAAGGGCCTCACGGTCCGTTTAATCTCGCACCTTTCGAGTCAGACGGCCGTGAGTTTTGCAGAACGGAACGAGTTAGCACGGAAGCTAAGGCCCTTTAATGCCGGCGCAGTTCGCAGTATGTTAATGTGACATTATGTGAATTTCTTGCTTGTGTGCTTCACAGTGTAAACGGATACACAGGACGCACAAACAGTGCAGAGTATTGATTCGATCCTTAACTAGGCTTTTAGAATTTTTCCTCCACTAAATCAATATCTGTTGCATCCTGTCTTCTGTCAGAGGGGGGGGGGGGGGGGGCAGCGGCGGTCTCTCAGACGGCGGTTTGCCGTTAATTTAAATTGAGGCGCGAGCGAGGGCTCACCTCCGGGATGGCGCTCTGCCCTTTTCCCTTCAGAACTCAAATACTAAACGGAGACTTTTCTAGAATTTAACATGAGAGTTCGTGTATGGCTCTAAATGACATTTTGAAGCTTATTTCATTCGATTTCTACACAGTTGGCCCATAGGCTTTTACACACAGTGTCTACCAAAATTATAAAAAACCTGAAAAATATTAATCTACAGTCAATCTCTTGAAAATTAAGGACATAGTTCGATACTAAGGGCTTGATTTGCTCATAACTTTAGCACGTGCAAAGCCAAAAACATGAGCAATGATTGGTTCTGGTATTCATTTTGCACAAATCATTGGTTGTGTTATTAGTTTTCCGTGCGCTGAAAGTCTGCTAAAGATCTTAGCAAATCAGGCCCTATAGGTACTATTTAGTAGCAATCCGCAACGTGAAATCTGCCTACTGTGGTGTGATTGCTTACTGTCCATGTTTCTGATGGGAGGAGACTGAGGGTTAGGGTTGGGTTAGAGTTGGTTTTGGGGAGAAGAATGATGGTAGAGTGCATGAGGTTAGGGTTGGGTTTGGGTCCGGAGATGTGAGAAGAATGATCCGATGATAGAGTGCCTGAGGGTGTATGTAGAATGCATGAAGGCGGTGTAGCCTAGTTCCCTTGTTTAGGAGAAGCCCCCTGCTTAATGACCAGGTGATCCCCTCTCTCCCCTCCCCTGCCCCCCCCCCACCTCCTGCCGAACCCCACGCAAGATCGGTACACCTCTTTGGGAGCACGCGCGGCCATGGAGGACTATGACGTGCGGTCAGCGGCCAGCATCCTGGCCTCGGTGAAAGAGCAGGAGGCGCGTTTCGAGCGGCTGACCCGCGCCCTCGAGGAAGAGCGTCGCAACGTCTCCCTGCAGCTGGAGCGCACCAGCCTGCCTCCCGATAGGCTGGGCGGCAGCCAACCGCTGGCCTGGCAGCAGATGGTGATGCAGGTAACCGGGATACAGCCGGATATCACCATCCCCCCCCACCCACCCCCCTCATATCCAACCCCCACGCTTCTTCTCTGCGCCCCATCGTCGTGCTTCCTGGTGTCCATCAAGTTTGGCCATTTCCACCTCCCATCGTTTTTTGGATCACTTTGACAGCTGGTGGCGACGTCGAGCCCCATGGCCTTTCCTCACCAGCCCAGCCTGGTTTTCTCCTTGTACTTTTTTTTTTGGCTGTTGTTGTGCTGTCCAGTGAGTCGCACGCTGACTTGAGGATGAAAATTAATCTCTTCTCATCGCTTCTCCAATCTTTCCGTCTGGGGGATCAACCCGCCCCCCCTCCCCCACCCCACCCCCCCATTTGGACTGCATTCTGCTGCTGTTGCATGCTCTTCTTCCCTATGCCTTGTGTTTAACGCTCAGGGTCTATTAACGGTCTGTGTTTAACTGCTGTGCCGGTCGGTTTTGTCTTATTATGTGTGTCAAAACATGAAGTGAGTCTGCCGCGAGACGTTGGAAAGGTCAGTGATGTTAGTGGTCAGCGTGGGCCAATGGGAAATGTTTACAGCAAGAGACTCCTTTGACATTGACATCCAAGCCCCTGCCCTTTTTTAGAGCCCTCTTTGCCCCAGCCCTGCTGTTCTCCCTTCAGACTTTTAGTACCAACCCCCTTTTTTTTATTTTTACATTTTATTAATTTATTTTATTTTACAGGAAATAGCGCATTATTGCTGAGTGTCAACAGAAAGCCTGGCAGGGAATCCAGGCCTGGTTCAGCTCAGCCCAGGCTGTCGGCGGGAATGATGTGCGTGCTGTCCGCCCTTTTTTGTCAGTGATTCCCTCTCGTCCTTATAAACCCTGCATGACTGAGTGACTGAGAGAGAGAGAGGAGAGAGAGAGAGAGAGAGAGAGAGAGAGAGAGAGAGAGAGAGAGAGAGAGAGAGAGAGAGAAGAGAGACACACAGCATGAGAGAGAGAGGGAGAAGCTTAACGAGACCAGCCAGTGAATTAGGCCTCCATTTTTACAAACCTCAGTGTTGCCCGTGCTGCGTTTGTCGGCGAGGTGCGAACAAAACCAGGTACGGTCAGTCGGAAACGCAGCTGAAATGCCGCTGTCTTGCTTGTGGCTTCCCAACAGCCCGCCATGTTCATAGGTTCTGAATCCAAGGCTCTGACGGAGTTTCTTCAACAGGCCATGCAGCCCATCTAGGCTCATCATTTACCTCCATGCTAGAGAGTATTCAGCACTACTTCAAGCCTGGACTTGCACCCTAAGAGCATCCACATAGAGTCAATGTCTATTCCAGTACAGTGCAGGCACCCGAGGACCCTGTGGTCGCCAAAGTGACCTGTCCCAGTCGCTTAGCAGCGGCCCCTCATTTTCAGCCCAAGTGCACGGCTGCTGTCTGTGGCTCTCCATTACGTTGCGAGGTTGTGATCCAGATTTTCTTAAACCCGTTTACCTGTTTCGGGAGCCTGTGTGGCAAAGAGTCATTGTGTGTAAGAGTCACTGTATCTGAGAGTCACTGTGTGTGAGAGTCACTGTGTCAAAAAGTCACTGTGTGTGATAGTCACTGTATCAAAGAGTCACTGTGGATAAGAGTCACTGTGTGTGAGACTCACTGTGGATAAGAGTCACTGTGTCTGAGATTCACTGTGAATAAGAGTCATTGTGTCTGAGAGTCACTGTGAAGTGGCCGTATTGAGAACAGGGTCGGGCGTGCTCTCTGTGGCTTATGCCTGATTTTTACTGAAATTATTTGGGAGAAAAAAACATGCCTCATGAAGTAGTCTCTTTTACTGTTGTTTTATTGTTCATTGGCTTGGTCCATCATCATTAAGGCTTTTAACTTTTATTTTTTATTTTTCTTGTAGCTGTTTTTCAAAAGGAAACCAAGAAAAAGCTCTCAGAAAATGGGTCCAAAAGCTTGTTTAAGGGTGACAGACTAAATGTTTGGTACAGCCAACTGCACAGTTCTTCTGTGGTTAATTTTTATTGGTGAACAATACCGGGTGCTGTTTAAGATGGCTTAGCGTGTGGAACCCTCAGACCAGACTGAAGTGTTCTCATGGGAAGAACTGACGTTCGACCGCAGAAAAAACTCTCTGGGGAAAGTCCGTCTACAGGTCCAATTATTCTGTTATGAGTTTTCATTTTTAGTTTTCATGTTAACTCGGATCAGAAACACGTGTTTAACTTTTCCTGACAACAGCTCATATCCAGGTTGGGAATCCGAGTTTGTATATATTTGCCACTTGAAATATATTATACATATTTCAAAGGCAGCACGTAGGAATCCCTAAAAAAAAGATACCCCGTTTCATCCAGTTATCCATTCTAGATGAAATAAGTTAATCCTGTCTGTCATCTTAGTTTGTCATTGCTCATTGCGAACATGGCCGCTCTATATGCAAAAGTTGGGAGGGGGGGGCGGTTGGGCGGTTGGGGGTTCCCTGCCAATTTTCAGTGCTTGGTCTGGCCTCTTTGGGAAAAGCCTTTAAAAAGTATTTTATGAATGTAAAAGTTTTTTTTTTTTTTTTTCCCCTTTTTAAGTTTCTGAACAGCATGACTGGTGAAGGCTTGGGCGTCCATGCTTTTGATCATGGCGAAGTCGGCCTACACCATGTCTCAGCCTTCATAAAAGAGTCTCAATGCAGGAACGATATGCCTACAGTATGTGTGCTTGTTATTCCAACAGACGGGCCATAGAAAGAGCATGCGTTATCATAAAATCATAAATAGTCATTTTTCCATCAATGCTTAAATGTACAACATCCCACAGGGCATAGATTCCTTCTCTCCGCATCCTAGGTAATGATGTTTCTTTGCCTCCCTTGTTTTTTGGATTGTACTTTTCAAGTGCTAAATAGATTTTTCTCCTGTAGTTTTCCTTCACGCTGAAAAGGTCACGGATTTGAGCGTGTGCTGTGTAGCAAAGAGAAGTAAAAGTGCATTTTCACACAGCCTGACAGGAGTGATCCCAGAAGCTGGCCCAGTAATGCACACCTCGCTCTTTCTCGCTGCGTTTACGCACCAGACTTTTTTCACTTTTGACACCCCGAGTTTACGGCAGCCCTTCCCAAAACTGTGGGTCGTGAGAGGGGCCGAGGTGGGTCGTGCTGTTGCAAAAAAAATATTTACCATATATTTATAACACTTTCCTGAGACATTAACAACACTGGTGAAATAAAAAAATCTATTGCTTTGAGATACACTTGTAATAACTGTCTACATTTGTTTTAAATAATGAGCAAATACAGTATGTTTTAATTCCATTTCTGAAAATATGTTGGGGTGCATTTTAATTAGAGGTTAGTCTAAGAAAACGTGTTGGCGTCTGGAGAAGTTTGCGAGCCAGCGTTCTGGAGGAACAGAGCCTCTTTGATCCTCCTCGCCTCTCCTCCTCCTGTAAGACGGACGGAAGGACAGACTCTCCTCGCGACGGCACCACCCGCTTCTCCCCCGACACAAAGGGCGCAAAAAAAGTCCCTGGTGTCCCACACTGGCCTTCTTTGTCAGTCAGTGGGGCCCTGTGAGACTCGAGTTTCTCATAAATCACCTGCTTAACAATGAGACACAGTCCCCGTACCCCCCCACCCCCCCCACCCCCCGCTGCCATTTGGAAATTTCTCGCCTCCCGTAAATGCGTAATTACCTTGGTGTGAAACTGCCTGCATTGTTTATTTTTGTCTCTCTCTCTTTCCTCCCCTTCACGTCTTTTGCTCTCTCACTCATTTTTGCTGTCTTTGTTTCTCTCAAAATACACACACACACACACACACGCTCACACGACATGCACAGCTTAGTTTTGCATATGCAGTAATATATGCTCGCTCTTTTTCACCCTGATTTTGGTCAGCACAATCCCCCTTGCATTTAACACAAATACCTGCACATGCAAACAGGCTAAGCAGCACATTATAGCCTAGGTACCTGTACGTGCTAACAGGCTAAGCAGCACATTAGTCTTACCATGGTACCTGTACGTGCTAACAAGCTAAGCAGCACATTAGTCTTACCATGGTTCTTGCACATGCTAACAGGTTTAGCAGCACATCAGTCTTACCATGGTTCTTGCACATGCTAACAGGCTAAGCAGCACATTAGTCTTACCATGGTACCTGCACGTGCTAACAAGCTAAGCAGCACATTAGTCTTACCATGGTATCTGCACGTGCTAACAGCTAAGCAGCACATTAGTCTTACCATGGTATCTGCACGTGCTAACAGGCTAAGCAGCACATTGTAATCTTACCATGGTACCTGTACATGCTAACAGGCTAAGCAGCACATGATAGACTTACCATGGTACCTGTATATGCTAACAGGCTAAGCAGCACATTACAGTCTTACCATGGTACCTGTACATGCTAACCGGATAGTCTTACCATGATACCTGTCATGCAAACAGGATAGTCTTACCATGGTACCTGTACGTGTTAACAGGCTAAACAGCACATGATAGACTTACCATGGTACCTGTATATGCTAACAGGCTAAGCAACACATTGCAGTCTTACCATGGTACCTGTATATGCTAACAGGCTAAGCAGCACATTGCAGTCTTACCATGGAACCTATACATGCAAACAGACTAAGCCGCACATTACAGTCATACCATGGCACATGTACATGCTAACAGGCTAAGCTGCACATTACAGTCTTACCATGGTACCGATTCATGCTAACAGGCTAAGCAGCACATTGCAGCCTTACCATGGTACCTGTACATGCTGACAGGATGCAACCTGGTGTGTAGTGCTTAGTGCTGGGTTCTCACTCAACACTGCAAAGAGGTGACCCTGCTAATAAGGATGTGCGGGATTTACTCTCGGCAGAGTGCGGCAAAGCACTTGAGCTTTGAAAGCCAGGAAACGCGGCGTTAAGGGTGAAGATGTCGCCCTGTGCCCGAGACATATTACGGAACTCCAGCCGACTCTCTGTAGATCATAGGTTAGCTGGGCTAGAGAGCGGTTAATCTACCCGCGTGAGGTACGTGAGTTTGGCGGCTCTCTGAGGTTACGGCTAAGAGAGGCGCCTTTCTGTAAAGAAGCTCTCTTTATATTCCATCATGCAGCTCCGGGTCGTCATCCTTCAAATTGGTCCCATCGCCAGCGCCCCCCCCCCCAAATCGTGCCGTTTGATCACAATCCATTAAACCATTAAAGTCGCTAAAATAGCCCCGTTTTGGAAAATTCACTTCCATTTTTATGACTTAATGATAGCTTTGCAGAATGCATAAAGGGCATACCGTCGCAACCGGAGCGTCTGCCCCCACGCCATTAGCTGTCCGAGGGCAAAACATTATCTCGATAGTATAAACTGTTCCCCAATCGTGGGCATCTGGCTATATACAGCTGGCCGGTGCACATGTTTAAAATACCAGGAGTTGTCCTTTGCACCACCCTCTAAGTCGCTCAAAGAATGTGACCTGTTGACCCCACCATGTGTACTCGTATAACCAAACATGGCTGGACATTGACCCGCAGGTTGCGGGTAAAATTTGAACCATTCGGAATGCCCAAAATTCTACCCCCCTCGGCTGTTTAAATCTGGAATGTCACAGAAGTTGTTTTTGTTCTTCTTGTTGTTTAATATAAATGCATACTGATATTTTAACTTCATGATCTTTTTGGTTCTGCTAAAAGTTGTTTACATTATTGCCAGGGTGAATTATTTTGCACGTTTTGTTTAAACGGCTAACG
>CM056376.1:26943485-26989064 GCA_029718625.1 Synaphobranchus kaupii | reverse complement strand
CCGCATTATGTTTCTTTTAAAATGTAACACAACCTCGTTGATTAAAAGCCAAAGTGGCTGCTAGAGTAAATAAATTTACCAGCCACAGTCAAAATTTTACTGATGTTAATTTCACACCCCGTTTAGCTCACATTGGATAATGGTAGCAGTTGGACAGTGGAGGCGGGCTGGGGGGGGGTAAGATGCTGGTCCTCCACCATTTTTTATTTAATATTTTTTTCCCCATGCATGGCACTCTGGCGTCTTGTAGCGAGAGTTTGGCAGTGAGCGAGCGCACCCTGGCAGAGTAAGCTGGTGAGCTTTCCGGAAGGTTCCTAGCTAATGAACGTATTATCTGTGCGGCCAGTTTCCCAGACCTGATGGTGTGTGGCTTGGGTCCCCCACACACACAGTTCCACCCCCCCCCCCCCCTCAAAACGGCGTAAATACTTTTGTTAAGACTATTCGCCGCAAGAAGAAAAAAAAGATTCCTTTGATTTATTATTTTCTTGTTGCTTTTGTATAGTAAAGAGGCCCAGAAAAGTTCAGTGCTTTCTTGAACCAGGGAAGAATAGAAAGTCTTTCACATCTAGGAATTTATTATTATTATTTTTTCTATATCTCGCTCTCTTCTCCCCTACAACAAGTCTCTATTGTGCGGAGGCTTTTGTGGTCGTACGGAGAAGTTCATTGTAAACCCTCCCTAAATCTTGTCTAGACGAAGCGAGCTGTAAGTGATTCTTTGTAAGGATTATCTGGCTCTTTCAGATGAGAACGCCCTGATTAACAGCTGACTAATGAGCCGGGCTATGTGCATGAACTCTGAGGCTGATGACTAGTCATTCAAATCAATGGCCCATTTCAGCCAGTGCCAATTTGACAGCCATGGGATTTTCCTCCTGGCCGCGGAGAAGAATCTCTCAGAGCTGGCGTACCTGCCCAGTTCTCATTACTGCCCGTTAAGGACAGTACAGGGCCATGGGCCCATTGGCTCCAGTAAGACTGCCAGCCGCTTATTATATCGCCGATTGCCTTTCACCTGATGCACCTCCTGGCATCGTTCATCCACAGTTGTGTCAAGAGTGCTTAGAACACGACGGAAACGGTGGCGAAACCGTTGCCTTCAAACTGCAGGCCAAAATACGCACAAGCCAGAGAATGTTATCTTCCGGGTGAACTGTCTCTGATTTTTTTTGCACGGGCGGGAGGTACTGAATGATTATGATGAATCGTAATCTTACATTCCTTTTTTCACTTTTCATTTTTCACAAACGTCACATAATTACAACAATAGCTTCATTGTAGTGCCTTTTTCTTACATCCATCCTGTTCCGATGCTGAAGCCCCTCCTACAAAGTCAAAAACCTCCCTCCCAAAAACAAAATAAATCTGGGCAGTAAGCCGACTCCATTTTCCCCACTGCCTGCACCAGCTACGCAGCACTGCGCAGCTGAAGCAGCTGTAGGCATATGGCAGGCCATTACTGTGCAATGAGGTGGGTTAGCCTTGGTTAGCCTGCGGACGGAAACCCTTCCTCCCTGTGTGAAGCTATGGCCAATTATTTCATCTGGCCCATAGGGGGCAGCACTCAACCAACTGGACCAATTAGGAACCATCTAAAATAACAGATTTTTAACATAATAGCGGTAATCATTCAGTAAATAGAAATAAAGTGCAGAATCTTTCTATAAATATATAGTTTTTTGGAATTTGGGAAGATCTTGTTGAGGAGAAAAAATAAAATAAAATTTCCCAGATGGATTATTAATTTTGTTTTCAATGTTAGTCATCCATTCAGCTGTTTGTTTACCAAACAGTGCTGAGGAGTCATGGAAACGCTGAAATGGATACCGCAGGAAGTTAGGCACAGCTATTTTGCGAATAGGAAGGGAAAATAGCTGCTACTTTGCCAACTGAACTTCAGCTTTAGTACAGTTTGTGATATCGACTGATCAGCAGCTATTCAAACCACTTCAAAGAGGGCTTATGCCACAGTCTTAATAACAACCCTTTCTTTCGGGGTAATCTTTTCAAATCTTACATAATAATTAGTTCGGAAGCTGACAATTCAAGCCAAAGCTACCCTTTATTTCCCCAAGGAACAGCGGCAGGCACACTTTGAATAATCACATGACCTCTCCTCAAATTCAGAGGAAATTAAGCCATAGGTTCAGATCCCCTTCCGCGTTAAATATGTTTCCAGTTAGCCAACTTGTAGGTCAGCTGATTTCACAGGTTCATGTAGGAGCACGGCACAAAAAAACAAGCAGCAGAGTGCCAAAAAGAAGCTACACCTACTCCAAGTATTATTTGCTACTTTCACAAAATAGCTATGACCCAGAATTGGCTTTAAAGAGACCCACTTACACGCGGGGAGTGGTTAAATAATGTGGGAGGGAGGGAGGGAGTCTCAGAGATGGAAAAAATGACATACGCTCTAAGATTATAAGGTGAAAAAGTGCAGAACAACGGGCCCCTTTGGCTGCTGCAGACAGAACGATAGTTACAGTCTTTAAGAATGATTTAGATTCGCGCTGGAGCTACATCTGAGACCAGAAGATAAAAACACAAAAAAACACACACAAGACTATCAAACCGAAATGCAGCTTTCAGGCAAATACATGACATTTGTTGCTGCGGGCTATCATTATCCGTATGCTACTTTTAAAAATGATTATATTTCATGCCATTTTTGAGCATATTGATAGATAGGGAGTATTATTGTTTTATTTAACATATTTGTCAAATTATTTGTTCCATCTAATAAGATTTGTCTAAAGCTTTATATATTTCTTATATTTACACACTCTTGTATACATGCTCTTTGAATGTGGGGGGTCCTCATACAGTGGGTGATGATTTTTGGGGGGCCTTGAGATGAACAAGTTTGGGAACTTCTGGACAAGAGGACTACAATGGGGAGGGGCTTATATAATGTCATGCCATGTCATTCAATCACCAATGGTCAGGAGAAAAATATTTATTACGCCCAAATTTGTATTAGAAATGTGATGACACCTGCCAGATCCGAGTATGGTCAGTGCCTTGCGGGAGTGGCAATTGGCGGCCGCTCCCGGGGCGGGGGGCGAGAATCCACAGGGGAGAATTGTTGCATACACGCGGCCTTGGGCGAGCTGGAATCACGGTTAGGAGCTCAGAAGAGTTGCGCCCTGAAGAGGACACGGCGCCCTCCTTCCTACTACCGGCTGACGGGGTTATAACGGCTAACTCTCAAACAGTTGCTACGGGGAATTTAATTACATAGGGGTGCAACTGGCTACCAAACTTGGAGAAAATGGGAAAAATCAGAAACAAATTTATAAAAAATATGATTACATTTATGTATTTCATATGTAATACGAGTTGCTCACCTTTTTTCAAGATGGTTAAATTCAATTCAGTCAGGTGAGGAAAACAACTGAATTTCTTCAAACTTCTTTCATTTAATTTCCTGAATTGATGGACCATGGAGCTCACCCACAGTCTTAGCTGGATGAGCTACCCAGCAGCCCAAAACGGAAGGTTTTTAATCATGCAAATTAACTCAGGTTATTGAATTGACGAGCCAGGGCTGAGAAAATGTTGCAGAACTATTTTTAAAAATCCAACTGCCATTGTACCGAACATCTGGTTGCAGAGCTCCGCTACTATGGCTCCCGATTCAGACAGACACTTAAACTATCCACTTGCTGCTCCTGGTTACACCCCCATTATCACAAGCAAGATCTCAAAGATTGTCACAAAATGTTGCAAGATCATTTAGCGCAGGGGTCTCAAACTCCAATCTCTGCTGCTTTTGTGAATTCATGTCAATCAGCAGCAAATTTAGGATGATGTGCAGGAATACATCAAAACCCAGCGGACACGGCAGTCCTCCAGGATTTGAGTTTGAGATCCCTGATTTAGAGTAAACGTAGCACAATATATCAAAACAGCTTTTTCTCTCCCTCTCTCTCTCGGATTCTAGTTGCTTTGTTGGCAGGAAACACACTAGTGGACGTTGCCAAAGCCTACAGAAATACATTTAAATATTAATGCCAATGAATAATTACTGATGTATACAAAAACTAAGTGATAATGCATGTTTACACAACAACAACAATAAATAATATATGATAATATAAAACCATGTGTGTTCTATATCTCTCTCCCCCCCCGCCCTCCAGCAGAGAGAAAGGTTCCTGAGACACAGCGACACTGGGCCAGGTCCCGGGTGCGACTGGCTGTCCCCCGCCTCGCCCGGCGACCTTCCCTCAGGGGGGCGTGGCAGTCAGGGGGGCGGGGCCAGCAGCACCAGACCGCGAGCCTGGAGCGTTCGCACCTTCCAGGACTTCCTGCCGCTCCAGAGGAAGTGGCGTAGCTGGAACTCCACCAGCCCCTTCACCAAGCTGGTGGACAGCGTGAGCCAGGCCACAGATCCCCCTACCCACACCAGATAATCAACTCCTGCGTTTCCCTGCCTCCTTTTCTGCTTCCTAACTACTTCCTATTTACAAATAAACATTAAACACTCAGAAAATAATTTTTTTGAACAAATAAATGGCTGCTCCCTAAAATGGATGTATTTTTTCCATTTACTGCTCCCAGGCCCCAGCCGGCCCCTGTAAGGTCTTCTCGGACACTCACCTGGAGACGGGGAACCAATCGGACTCCTCGACCAGCAATGCCTCCTTTCCGCTTGCTCAGCCTGCCCAGCGTCAGCGGCGGCTCAACTCCGTCAGCAACCTCCGGCGCTCGCGATTCGCTGCGCCCTGCTTCAGCCTGCTCTCAGGCCCTGTGGAGAACGGCAAGGCCCCCACCGGGCCCCAACCCCACTGCCAGGCCCCGCCCTCCGAGCCCACCAATGGCTCCCTGTGTCGTCCGCCGCAGGCCGAGAACCAGGGCGGCGGGAAGCCGTGGGAGTTCCCGGGGGAGGGGGAGCACGTGAGCGTGCCAGTCTTCGCCATCTCCGAGGAGGAGGACCGCCAGCCCTTGGTCTTGGCCGAACACCTGGGCCAGTCGCCTGAGCCTCTCCTAAATGGGCCGGGCCGGTCGCCCGCCCCTCTCCTAAACGGGCTGGGCCAGGAGCCGTATGGCGGTAAGACTCAGGCTGGGGGGAGGAGTCCGGGTCAGAGCGCTAGCCCCAGCGTCAGCTCCGCTAACGGCTCGCTCCTCTCTAGAGCGCGCTCAGACCAGAGGCCCTGGGGGAGCCACGCCCCCTCCGGAGATGACCCCTCTCACCCCTCCCACTCACCCAGGGATGCTGAGGTCCGGGAGCTGAAGTCCTCCCTGATGTACAGCACGGCCAATCAGATCAAGCCTTCCTCTCTCAGCCAATCAACAGTGCCATGCAGTGTGGTGGGCAAAGACATGTGACCGGTCCAGCCAGTGGACAGAAAACACTTTTTTTTTTTTGGTTGGTTTTTTGTGCCAACTTATGAAATGTAAAGGAATATACAGAATACCTTTGATTTCTAGCCTCACAATGAAATTATTGTATTTATGAAGTGGTTTCCAGGTGAAAAGATGAACACTTGGAACTGGAGAATCTTTTCCTCATTATATATACAATATATTGTTAATTTTTTTAAAAGCTCCACTCTCCCACCAATACATTTCATAAGCAAATATATTTCTACAAATAGTATACCGTCATATCTACAAATGTGTATGTGCCTGTATGTGATAATGCCACGATTAGCACGTTTGCTGCTCTGACACTTAAGCACTTATTTGGAGCATCTCACTAATCGGTTGGGACACTTGGTGAAATTCTGTGGAAAAGTTACATTCAAACCAGCCAATTCCCTAAAACATTTGAAGTTAGTCTGAACTGACTGCACAACGGTTTCTCTTGGCTGGTGGATTGGTTGTGGTTGTTCTTTTTCATCAAAATAAATAAAATTGAACAAATTAAAAGGTGTGTATTATTGGATTCTAAAAGGGAGTATCAAGAGGATTGTGTTCAGTTCGTAATTAACGGCAAAATAAACTAGTCATGAAATACACTGCAATTAAAATTTCTATATCGTTTCATCCATGGTTATTTTATTTATTGAAAATTGTGCACCTAACCAAGAATCTAGAATTTCTACTAATTCTGCTTCTGGGCTTAAAAATGAAAAGGAAAAAAAGGCAGACATTTTGTTTTGCAACATTTTATTAGTGCAGTTAAGCAAACAGTTCTCTTCTATATCCATTCTACCTAACAAGAAATCATCCTCAGCGTTGCTAGCGTTTCTATATCATCCTCGGCATTGCTAGCATTTCTATATCAGCCCCAGCATTGCTAATACAGGCGAGGCACTAGAAGCTGTTGGAAGGCATTGAACCTAACAGTGCTATATGCCCAAATCTGTCCTCGGACCTACGGAACAAAAAGTACAGACCGATTTATTCATTTTACCCCCCCCCCCCCCAATTGAACTTGTGAGCTTTGATGAGGTAGAATTACGCTGCCTACCCAGCTAAGAGCAGCCCTCCCCACTCTTTCCCATGGCGAGTAAATATTTGCCCTAGAATACAACGTTTCACTGAAGAGAGAATGCAAAGCCGCTTTAGCCTCCAGTCCAGATTGGCGGCTTGGGTAGTTTTTTTGGGCTTTACGGAGCCGCTTGCCTTTCCTATTGGGAATGATTAAGAATCCGGCGGGCGTCCGGGGATCTGCTCTGGTTTGCTGGGCCTGAGCCGCTGAGGAATGCCGCCATTGTTGAACCGCGGCTCGAGGAAGGCAATTAATGAGCAGCGGCCCAGCCTTGGGAACCGGGTCTTGCCCGATACCTGCCCTCTGGATCCGCCTAAAACCTCCCCTTGCCTGGCCAGGCCTGGCAGCTCACGTTACGAAAACCTGGCGGTTAACGCGAAAAAACAATCCTTTTCTTTTAGCCGGAATCCCCATCCCTATATTTTCACATCGTAAGGATTGTAACAATCCTAGGAAAAGGCCGCTTTTTCCAAGCCATCAACCTCTAAAGAACAGCCTGCCGTGCGAGATCCCCATGCTCTTCTACACCAAAAAAAAGTAAAAACTAAATTTCCCAATGCAGTTTGAGTGTGTTATTGTGGTTCCCCTCCACCCGTCATCCTCCATTTGTAGTTTAAAGCTTCCCTGTGCAGTGAAATGTGTCAGTTTTTCCAATTATGGGACAAGATGACTGCAATCAAGCAGAAATTTGTTGTTAATACATTGAAACGTAAATAAAACATCTGAAAGCATTACAGCTGTCCTTCCAGCTTGAAAATCAGAAGGGCAGTTTAATTCCAGGGTAGCCAGACCATTTTTACGGCGATGTGAATGATGTCACCAGCTTACTGAGGAGCACACACACCTGAACAAGAGGTGCTATACATGCATGTAAAGGACAACGTCTTTCAGACAGGCGGAGTGCCAGATTGTATTTCAAGAGTTATTTTGCATGCCTCTCGACACTACGCTTACCAAAATTGCTATGACCATGTTGAAGTGTATATACATTTATATACACTACATCAAAAAGAAAAGGACGCGTGATGAGTTCTCATGCTTTGTAATATGAGACAGTCCTCATTTGCTCAATCAGGAAGTGATTTATGAACTCCTGTTTATTATGATAAGAGCCAGAATGGGGGTGGGTGAGGTGTTCACCTTCCCCCACCAAACAAACAGAATCATGAGGAAACGCCTCAGAGATCAAGTACTGTCCAAATAAGGGTGAACGGCATTCGTGAACAATTGGGACTCGCCAAATAACAACCCCCTCCCTCCCACCCCCCAAACAACCCCCTCCCGCCCACCCCCCAATGGAGTTTGACATATCTTTCAGTTGCAATCTTAAATTCCCTACATGACTACAAGCTATATAAAAAATAAAAAATAAACTGTACAAAGGATTACATCAGATAATGAATATAAGGCTACTTTAAGAAGAGTGATAAAAATCCCCCTTTCTTTGCATTGCTTTTCTTCTCTTCCTTTAATTCAATTGCAATAGGAACATGTAATAACTTGCATACCAAACTTGGATTCATTTATATCACTCATCTAAAAAAAAAAAAAAAAGAATTTTTTTTTACTACTGAAACATTTTCCAATATATAAGGCCTCATGAGTACTACCAATAATGGATCCAGTTATTTATGCCAATCTGATCCTTAAGACCCTGTGCAATCAAAATAATTTCTAAAAGGTATACACAAACAACCAAAAAAAACAAACACTAGGATATTAAGCCTATTTTATACAGTTGGTTTTATTTTTTTTAATTTTTAATATTATCCTGAAAGTTCTTACAGCGCCCCCCATAGGAGGACTTTGGTATCCGTCATGCGGAGACCATGTTCCTTGCCTCAGTAACACGGCAATTAACATTTTAACCAATCAGCAGTGCGACCGTTTACTGGGCAGCCAATCAGAAGTCAACCTGAAGTGAATCTTCGTAAATGACATACATGCCATTTGCAGACTTCCAGGACTTGTGTTTGGAAATGACATGATTTAAATGTTATCATTTATATAGTCATAAGTACACTAATCTTTATCTTGCGGCTTAATTCACCCTTTAAATACAACAACAAAAAGTATTTGCACAGGGCCTCTAAGTGCACAGGTTTCTGTGTCTATTTTCATAACAGTGCTAAGAAAATCTAAAAGTATGTGCAAGGCCATTGAGTTTTTAATGATTAACTGCTACAAATACCTCCACTGGCAGTCTTATAAAGAAATACAGCCCAGGATAATGATGGAGCCCCTTCTCTTAATGGGTTTCCTGTATTCGTAATGACTGGACCACTTCCAAAACCACAAACACGGCAAACTGCCGTTAGCTCAGCAGAGCCGTGGGAACCAGGGGGTACATTGCACGATTAACGAAAAACTAGCGGGGTCCTGCTAACCCACGCGCAGTTCTCCCGTAATACCATGAGAAACAAGCTTCTTCTACGCATGACACGTGTAGCATCCAACACCAACAAGGAACAAAGTGTGAAATACCGCTTAAGTGAGAGGATATAAAATGAACTCGCTCACCAAATCTACTCTCAGAAAATCATAATACTCTTAACAAAACAAAATTTTTTTTTTTTAAAACCCAGTGGAAACATAAATAACTTCAAGAATATCAAAAATGTTCTTTGAAAGTTTTAACTACAACACCCAGCAACCCCTTTAAAATACTTACTACACGTACATTTAAAAGCAGATGACACGCAAATCAAACATTGGCACATTCGGTATATTGGGTATAGAAAGGGCTTTCGGTACGTGGGGCTTACAGCACTATACACTAACCAGTGCTTATAAATGACTAAGACATGTTAATACTAATCATATGATCCAGCTGGGTAGGTTATTACCATGTATTACAAATAGTGTGCCTAACATAATTTAAAGTGGAAAAAGTTTTCCTTCCCGCTATGGAACTATCTAGCAGGTACTTCTTCATTCGGTAAAAAGGATACCACTTAAAACAAGAAAGCATGTAAAAATGCACTACTTCAATCTACTTTAAGTTGATTATCCCAAGCAAAGCATACAACTGAGTACCCCCCCCCCCCGACCCACACCCCAAGGCATCAGATAGAACTACAGCATTTGAGCAGAAGACTGATCTCTTTCTGAGGAACTGTAATCCTATACCATCACACGGATTTCTGCTCAGTCCTGCCTCTTATGTACAAGCTTTTCCATGGCTTTTTGCTCTGTGAAAATTCCACATGCTGAGCTGGGAAAAAGGGGGGGGTGGGGGGGAACAACGGCCTCCCTTTACCAATAAATATGGATTGCATTCTCTTTCCCACAAGTAGTCTCAAATGTACGGAAGCAGCCTATAACCGATCACAAACTAGCTCAGTTTTATTACAAAATGCATAGCAGACTGTTTCTTGACTATATAGATGTGCTCAACCACAACCCGACCAATCCTTCTATTACACCAGGATGCTAGCGAGGCGGCCAATAATACCCTTTTCCTAATGGAACAGCAGGGAGAGAGGAGGACTAGCCCTACATGCTCATTCACTTAATCAATCTCACCAACAACAATACAAGGCATCCTGTTAGTAAAAAAAAAATAAAAATTATAATAATTTGAATTAATAAAAACTAAAAAATTTTCATAATGGAATGCATTACTTCTATAATGCTTCTGTCTAAATGAAAGACAATGGTGGCAGTTTATCACTTTGTCAGGAAGAATAGTTTCAGGCACAAGTACGAAAAAAAAAAAAGAAGTAAAAAAACCACAAAAAAAAAACAAGAGAAGCTACACAGCTCACACATCCATCGATACACAAGCTACACAGACTCCATCTTTACATCACCGCCTGTGAGAATGTGACCATTTTCAAACAGAGACTAGAGGAACAGACTCAACAGACGACTCCCCAAACTATTCGCCTTTAATGAACATCCCGTGATGAGAAATATTGAGGGAAAAAAAAATGGACAGACTAATCGACTCGACCAGGTTCCTTGCGCACGCCGTCTCGCCGGTACAGAACGGTTTTTGCCTTAGAGGAAGCGTCTCTTACACATCATCCTACAGTTACAATATCAGGCTATCCGTTTCCTGACAAAACATCCTTTTTCCTTCTTTCTTTCTTTTACCCGCTCCACAATCGAATGTGTGACAGACAAATTCATAAATTGTATAATTCCAAAAAAAAAAAAGACCATTATGGTTTTTAGCCTGTGGGAAGACTGGGTACTTACTCTAAGCTTTTTTAAAGTTACTTCTCTGCTTGCCCGTAGACAAGGTTCTGCTTAACAGCACGTATGCTATGTGAAAGCTTTCACTTGAAAAGGTGGGTGAACCTGAAGGACAACTGGCCTCATCTCCTCTCTCTCTTGCTCCCTCTCTCTCCCTCTCTCTCTCTGCAGGAATGAATTAATCCATTCACAAGTCCCAGAAGGTTCCAGAAGAGGGTCCTCAGTTCTTGAATCGCGTCTGCTCACAGATGTGGTTGAATTTCCTAAAGAAGAAAAATAAATAAAACAGAATACAGCCACAAAAAACAACAACGCATTTTTACGCAAGGAGGTTAGCATTGCAGCTCCAGACAGGATGGAGGAGCCTGATATTCTGCAGAAGTGAACAGAGCTGAAGCATTAGCGCCCTCTGCTGTACATCGCAGAGCATTTCTACTCAGCTCTCTGTGGGAAGAGGCCTCTGGATCATGTACATCCAAATCTGGACCACACATCCAAATCCGGCCCTGGTTTTCTTTCTCCAAGCTAATTAACTGAACAATTAGTGCTACTGATTGGCCAGACTGTCTTCACACCTGAAAACCAGCAGTTCCCAGACTTCAAGGGCTGTGATTTGAATACCAGGGCACTGAAGTATACAATCTACACATTAGCGTCCAGGCTGATTTAACACATCGCTCTGTGTAACGGTCAAAAAGTGAGTCAGAAAATGGAATGACTCTGATCATGAGCTCTAAGCAGACAGAAGAGGCCCGATAGCGTTGGGCGTGTTGAGGAGGAGGGATAATTACATGGCATGGTGCGCCTTCACTTGGGTGCGACAGTTCCGTCCCCAGTAGCAGTCAGGCCGTGATGTCACAGCAGCTGGAAAGACAAGACGAAGCATGAGCTCAACTCTAGGCTCAACTCTAGGCTCAACTCTAGGCTCAACTCTAGGCTCAACTCTAGGCTCAACTCTAGGCTCAACTCTAGGCTCAACTCTAGGCTCAACTCTAGGCTCAACTCTAGGCTCAACTCTAGGCTCAACTCTAGGCTCAACTCTAGGCTCAACTCTAGGCTCAACTCTAGGCTCAACTCTAGGCTCAACTCTAGGCTCAACTCTAGGCTCAACTCTAGGCTCAACTCTAGGCTCAACTCTAGGCTCAACTCTAGGCTCAACTCTAGGCTCAACTCTAGGCTCAACTCTAGGCTCAACTCTAGGCTCAACTCTAGGCTCAACTCTAGGCTCAACTCTAGGCTCAACTCTAGGCCAGATACCCTAGGATACACTTAGGCTACATTTACCACTTTGCCCTTAAAACCATTATGCGCCTTAAACCCGCTCTGCTTTCCCCCTGTGTGTAACCCTCTCTGCTTTCCCCCTGTGTGTAACCCTCTCTGCTTTCCCCCTGTGTGTAACCCTCTCTACTTTCCCCCTGTGTGTAACCCTCTCTGTTTTCCCCCTGTCTGTAACCCTCTCTGCTTTCCTCCTGTCCTAGTAAAGTAGAAGACAAACCACACAAAAGGAGGGCGGGCGGTCCACTCTCCTCCCTGGAGAGCTGCACAGTGGCTGGGTTTTATTTTTTACTTTGTAATCAACAACCAATTAGGCCCCAAGAAACCAGGCGAGGGGAGTTAATTGCACAATCAAACTACTTTAATTGATCAATTAAGTGCTCAGTAACGACCATGACCTGCACGGTACACAGCTCTCCAAGGTAAAGAGTGAACAGACAACGCTGCACTGGGACACAGGTGGGCTCTAGCGGGACGGGGGCACTGCAGACCCAGGTGGGCTTTAGGCAGACAGGACTACAGGACGCAGCGCTGCACTCACGTGGAAGCTCGGAGGCGGGGATGTTCTGCCTATATTTATACGCCAGCTCCTTAAACGCCCTCAGACCGCAGCAGTAGCACAGCACGGCATTGGCAGTGATGCGGTAATCTAGGACAAACAAACCGGGAAAATACCCGTCACACAGACACGCAGAGTAACAGCTTTTTATGCCCCGCCCCTTTTCTCCCTAATAAGGTTGGAATTTGAAATAGGGCAAATTACATCTTTTGTACGTACAAACCTTTTTGAAGCACCATTGTAGCTACGTGCAACAGTGTTGGTTGAGATTAACATTTAAATGATATCGATGAGCAAAGAACAGTGTGGACAGAAGGACGGATGATTTATCACGTTTCACATCAGACAGAACTCACCTGACAGGTAAAAGGTTCCCTGCTGCAAAGCTAGCAGCCCTTCCTGAAGCATCTCTTTCCATGTCAGTCCTCTGGAAGCCAGGTAATTCTGCCACACACGCACGCACGCACGCACAAACACGTGTAAACACACACAAAGATTTATCTTCAAGGCGAGGGGAAATGCATTTACTGAAATCAGGCAGGCGCACACCACACACACATTTAACAAAACCAAAAGAAAAAAAATCTCCATGGCATTTAACCAAAAGGGAGTGACTCATAAAGACTAGAAGAACAGAGGGAATGAGAAAAGAGGAGTGAATACCTGGAGAATATCGGATTCGTAGTTATTGCTGTTGAGAGCGCCATCGAGACATTTGTCTGTGAGGTTTAGTTCTGTGAAAAGATGAATGGAAAAGTGTCACACAGGGAGACTGGTAAAAACAGAATGAGAATCACAAGTGCTACTCCACCGAGACTACAACAGAGGGCAACTGTTTTCTTAAAAGAAAAACAGAATCGCCAAATGCCTGAGCAGAATGTTAAACAAAAATACAAGTAGATTTGTATTCTGCATCCAGTATGAATTGTGTCTTAAGCCAATTAATCTGAAATGGCGAACGACAAATCAAATCAATCATATACAAGTTTTATCGTTTTGTGTGATCCTTGATCATATTTTAATCACTACACCACTCATCGTCTTTAAGGATGAGTGAGTCTATTGCGGTTTAATGATAAAATAAAACTCAAGTACGCAATCTGTCAAGCTCTCAAAAAAAAAAAGAAAAAAAAAAAGCACTTCTTACCACTGAAGCGAGCTAGGCATCCCTGACAGCCGATTCGCTGGCACCCCCAGTACATGTGGCAGAAGGGCCGCTGGCACACCGTACCTGTGGGAGGTCAGAGGTCAGAGGTCACCTGAGTGGAACAGTGGGATGGCATAGCCCTGTCAGGGGAGACACTCACACTGCTGTGCGGAGAACTGCTGGCCAATGAGCTCGCCCCGTCGGTCGGGCATGGGCTGCAGGCAGCAGGTGCAGATGACGTGGCCCCCTTGTGGAGAACAGGTGTACTCCTGTAGAGCTGAAATGGAGAATAGCAACAAAGGATTACCGCCATGCAACGCACTTCTGTGTTAAAACACCAGCGTGCGAAACATTTACTGCCATGCAACGTACAGCTGTGTTAAAACACGAACGCACAAGGAATGGCCTCTTCTGCTCAGAGTACTGAGGCTTCTGCTGTGGCATAGCAAATTAAATTCCATTTACATTCTTTTTTTACAAACACTCCCATTAACGCAGCTGGATATTTACTGAAGCAATTCCACTTAAGTGCCTTGCCCTAGGGCACAACAGCAGTGCCTCAGCTGGGAATCAAACCCGCAACCTCTCAGTTACAAGCGCAAGTTCCCTAACCTTTATGCTACACTGCCACCCCAGCATCTGGAGCTTAGTTCTAAAGCACGGATAATCAAATCACAACCGCAAATCCAAAATCCGGCCCTGGATTTCTTTCACTCAGGTAATTAAAGGTTGTATCAGCGATTTTGGGTGGAAACATAAATGATCACTCATCTGATTTTTCCTCACGATCCGCTAGCTGCCCGCCCCATAAGCAGGCCGTCAAAAACCGGGTCTCTGAAGGCAGCCTATGCTCCAAGATCGTACACAAAAACAAATGGTACTACCAACCACTCAAAACCAAAATAAACAGTATTCCAACCAATCACAATGATCTGCACAAACGCTAATACTCTTATCTCGCTGAAATCTTGACGGATTTACAAACGGTTTGGTTTCTTACAAACGTTATTAACGTGGTTATAATTCTGGATGCTTGAACACTATTTTTTAAAACATAACATAATTATTCATAAGTATGTTTGTTTGGGATTTCGCTTCAGAAGTGACGTCACCCAAAATCGCTGATACAACCTTTAACTGAACAATTAGTGCTATTGATTGGCCTGACTGTCTACACACCTGACCCCCAGGAAAAGGGAGGGTGGAAAACCAGCAGTTTTCAGACCTTGAGGACTGTGATTTGAATACCAGGGTCCTAAAGCACGCAGCACCAAACTGTGTGGATAAAACACTGTACTGTGGTCTCATACATAGGGATGGGAATCATTAGATTTTATTGATACCGATGCCATTATCGATTCCGCTTATCGATCAGATTCTTTATCGATTCCTTAAATATTATTTGCTCCCAGGCTATTAAAATACCAACTATTTCTATTGGGTGGTCATCTAAAATGGATTCAATGACACAATATTTATGAAGTATCAAGCATTCATTTTTCATTCATATTTCTTAGTCATATCATGGAACATATGTATCTGCTATATTTATGCCTGCACAAGTGGCAGAGCATCCAATAAAACTCCGAATTGTATAATTCTGTAAATTGAAATGGCATTATAAATGATCAATACCAGTGCTTAAAAATATCAGACATCAAAGAAAATGAGACACCGGAAAATAATGAAAAAGGACGCGAGAAGAGAGGACAAATTATCAGTTTAACGTTATGTCAAAAAAGATGGCTAAAATATTGTTGTTTAACCGCTGCTCTGTGATTTGGATATTTAGTAGTTTCATTCTCTAACGAAGATCGCAAACTTTACTTATGAGTTAGTTACGCTCCTAGGCGTGTTTCATAAAGCTGCACCGTAACGTTTGCGTTGGTTTCTGTATTATCAGAACAGTTTCAACTGTCACCATTCTCCCCTATCTCATTTAGCCTATACATTTACATGGAAGAAAGATGAGATTTTTAACGTTACCCGAGGCAAGCTGGCTTCTCTTATTAGCTGAAGATGACAAAGATTGAAGATTATCATTTAGCTAATTTAGGTTAGTTATTCACTTTCCAAATCTAGGCTACTCATCTGTGCGTCGCCAAGCAGGCAATCGTTGTCAGATTAGTCTACCGCCAATCAAAACACTGTAGTTTTACACTTGTAGTTCGCTATAGACTCCCGAGGGAAGTCCACACACTCCACAAATCTGTTATAGTTCTGAATAGTTGATCATTTCCGAAAACGGATCACAAAATGGAGCTTACGCGAACACATTTTCTATTGATTTTTAAATAATAGTAGCAGTAGTAGTATTAGTTTTAAAAAAATTACGTTTACATTTTATATTTTTAGACGGGGCGCCAAACTCTGCCTGCCATCTTGCGCTGACTGAATGAAAAACGATGGCGCGCATGATGCAACGTTGTTTTGCTATGCGTAGCTGTCGGGAATACATGCTGGAATCGATAAGAGAATCGATAAGCTCGAAGGCGTACGATTCCGAGGAATCGGACAATTTGGAACCGGTTCCTAACGGGAATCGGTTCTCGATTCCCACCCCCTACTCATACAGGAGTGAATCTGCATGGGAGTAGTATTTGGTCAGGTGAGAAAATGGAATGACAGCTCAGGACCGTACCTGCAGGGGCGTTAGAGGACGTGGAGGGGACCTCCCACGTCGGCTTTACGGCCCCCTCCGCTGGAGCGGGCGCTGACACGCATGGCGCCAGGCTCGGGTCCTTCCTGTAACCCGGACACTGCCTGCACATCACAAACGGCTGACTGTGGAGAGACAACATGGCCGTCAGGAGGATCCAACGTCATCTTTCAATCACTAACTCCAGTTTACCAAACTCTACTATTATAACTACTCCTACTACAAATTTAAAATAATAATAATAGTAACAACTATAATTTACAGATTTATTTAATATAATTTGTATTTATCATGGATCTTTCAAGGTACCCATGGACACACCACAATGTTTTAAAATGTAAAATCAAAGGGAAAGTAAGAGAACAGAGTAAAGAGTTAATCAGCACAGAGGGGAAGGTGCAGTAACAGTGAAATTCAGACAGGGGTCAGCAGGGCTGCGTTATGGCAGGAGGCCGTGGGGGTCAGCTGACCTGATGTCGGAGGTGTCGCTGTCGTTGTCGGAGAGCTCAAAGAGGTAATCAGAGCTGCCCTCCTCGTCGGAAAAAGAGCGCTCGATCTTTGGCTGCAGCATGTCCTGAGTGATCTTGTTGCGCTTGTCCATGCTCTTCCTGTCCTCCTCGCTGCGACACTTTTCTGAGGGAGCATAATCAACGGGGTCAAAGGTCAAACGTACGGCACAAAGACGAGACAACGAATAAGGAACTGCCGTGTGATCCTACAGGTGACAAAGCAGTGCGGGTGTAGCGCCGTTTCCCAACAGCGCCGTTTCCCAGCAGGGCGGGTTTAGCGGTGCTGTAGCCCTGTTTCCCAGCAGTGCGGGTCTAGCAGTGCTGTAGCCCTGTTTCCCAGCAGTGCGGGTGTAGCGCTGTTACCCAGCAGTGCGGGTGTAGGGGTGCTGTAGCCCTGTTTCCCAGCAGTGCAGGTGTAGCGGTGCTGCAGCCCTGTTTCCCAGCAGTGCGGGTGTAGCGGTGCTGTAGCCCTGTTTCCCAGTAGTGTGGGTGTAGGGGTGCTGTAGCCCTGTTTCCCAGCAGTGCGGGTGTAGCTGTACCTGGGTGCTGCTGCAAGTAGGCCTCCACCAGGTTGTTGAGGATGTGGTTCTTGCGGATCCTCTCCACAGGGCAGCGGCAGGTGGGGCAGAGAGAGGAGCGCTCCATCCAGCCAGAGTAACACGCAGCGCAGAACGTGTGCATGCAGGGCTGAAGGCTGTACAGTCACACAGACACACACACACCATGGTCAGCTCTCAGCTGCAGAAGCCCATCATTTCAAATTATAGCTACAAATGAGAGGGGAAACATGAATCCTGCTTCTGATTGGGAAGGGAAGGCTACCCACAATAATCAAATGAAAACTCACATTTGAAATACCTTTCAGTATATTTTACATGATACTGAAGAACACTGCTCAATACTGAAGGTTTGGTGCTGGTGTGCGTTTGTGGGCGTGGTCGTACCTGACGCAGTCGTGCAGGAGATCCTGGCAG
Organism: Synaphobranchus kaupii; assembly: GCA_029718625.1. NCBI lineage: Eukaryota > Metazoa > Chordata > Actinopteri > Anguilliformes > Synaphobranchidae > Synaphobranchus > Synaphobranchus kaupii. Next base: position 26,971,299 of record CM056376.1, on the reverse strand, counting down.
ATGATACAGGTGAGGGACTCCTCCATCTTGTCGGTTTTGGTGGTGCTCTCCGCAGTGCTCTTCCCCACCAGGGCCCCCACACTCACCTTAGGGGCCCTTTCAGCTTCACTGAACCCGGGGTCGGGAAGCCCGAAGTCATAGTCCTTATCTGGAGGGAAAACAGGAAGTGATGTCACATGTCACAAGGGAGCCATTGCACTTCACCTCCACTCGAATGGGGGGAGAGAGGGGGAGAGAGAGAGAGAGGGAAAGAAAGCAGGGGAGAGCGACAGACTGAACACACTTACCAGTGCCAGTCTTTCTTCTTTTCCTCTCCGGCCCCTGTTCCTTGTCCTCCTTCAGCTGAACCGGGGCGAGGCCCCCTGCATCGGGTTCTTGGGCCTGACTCGGGCAGACGGGCTTCGGCACAGGCTCCACCGGCTCCCCTTCAGGTGCATTGTGGGTAGGGAGGGATGACTCACCATGGGCGGAACTCCCACACCCTGCAAGGTAGAGAGCCGCAAGCAGGTGAGATAACTGAATGGCTGTGGGCAGTGTGTTCTGTGGGCGTGGGAGTGAGTGCCTGGAAAAGCAGCTTGCTTGTCATTCTACACCCTTGAATGTTGGTCTTGGAAGTGTCTCATAAGTAAAAAATGAAAAGAACCAATGTGAACTTAAAATTTCAAGCGGACGTTTATAAACGTATGGCTGTACGGCGACTGAAAATAGTTCTATAAATCATTAAATGGTAAATATATCTCAAGACTGCAAAGTTTGTCAAAATGTTGATACGGACTGTTGTATATGATCGTAAATAACCTTTTAACAGGGGTTAACATGCTAAATACTGAACTTCTCCTTTAATCAACATGGTTTTGGGCCACCACATATGCACAGCCTGTTTGCACCATAGCAGAGTCTTCTGCAGGAGGAAAGGAACAGCAGCTTGTGGAAGTGGAAACCCCCATCTTGGGGACACTGTTCCAAAATATCCCATGCATACAAAAAAAGTAAATCCCACTGTTCACACCATTGCAAGCTGAGCCATGTTTGTCTCTAAAGCTCCCACCAAACACGCCTCAACTATTACCCCTCTTTCAAAGCCAAAGGTCCCTGTAGCCATGCTAGCAATAATCAAACAAGCCGGCTTGTCCAACATTTTCCTACGTGTCTTTATGCAAGCAGGGACACCATTTGATTGACTTGTAGGTCATGAAAAACATCTTTAAATACCCAAACTATCCTATTCCTTCATTACATGCAATCAAAAAAACATACACTAAAACTGAAATAATATTAAATAAAAGTGAACTGTGTTCTAGAACTCCACTGCGTTTGTTACAACAGCATTAGAATGTTGAATTTAGAACATTCTAAGCACATATTTGTGATCTGAGGCCTAAGAGGGTTAAGTGTCCCTTGTACGCAGGGGCAGAAGCACAGCTGGGCGCGCTCCTACCTGAAGCGGAGACCGCGGGGGCGGAGACGGCGTACAGGTGGGAGGTGGAGGTAGAAGGCTGCGGCTCCTCCTGGACGGGCTCCGTCGGGGGGTGGGCCCGCGTGGGGGCGGGGGGCACAGTGTCGGGAGGGTCCGGCTCGCCCTCGGCGTTCTCCTGCATGTCAGCGCCTCCTGCTGCCAAACGTGTGCCATTCGCATTTCTAACTTCAGCTTTTCAAAAAGCACAATTTATATTACTTTAATTCCTATAGCTTTACTGCATTTCATTTATTTTAAATCAGGTACACCTCTTGACATGGTCTTTATTGCACAAATGGGATTTGTTCTCCATGCGTTCACTAGACGGTTAACGAAGGGTAAAATAAATTATTAAAACCAACAGGAAAAAAAGGACGAGATTTCAAAACACGGAGGGGATTAAATGACTGTTTACAGCTTTAGAGTCTGGCAGCAATTACAGAGAAAGGCCTTTATGTGGCTTTTTTTTGTTGTTGTTTTTTTTCCCTACTGTATGTGCCATTGTCAAGTAGATGCTGACAGAACGTCAACATATTCTGCATACAGTAGACTCACTTAGGAAATCAGGGACTGGGTGAATTAATACGACAGCCGTCTGTTCTCCTTAAGTTAGAATATGCTCAGAGGATCATGGGTAAATTCACAGCAGCAAGGGTATAATCAGTGGTAAAACATTAACAGGTACCAGCCCTGATTATTTCACTCCTAAACAGTTGGAGTCAAGTTTTCCAAACAGGAAATGTTTAAAGCAGAATTCAAACGGTTTGTACAAAAGGTAAATACGACGTGACTTATTAAATAAACTACTATTAATTTCACAGGCCCCATTTTAAAAGGCAGGAGTACGAATGATGTAATTCGTTGTGTATTGTAAACCCAGTTTAAAAGATCCTGTTTAATTGCCCGGACAGTTGGTAACCCTGGCGGTTATGAGGTTCTACCGTACGGCAAAATGTGTCTGGCTCACTTACCAGGGGTGGCTTGTAAACTTGCCGGCGCTGGAGGAATAGACTGATAAACATATGCGATGTCTGTAAAAGAATAGAAAGATATTGTCTTATTCAGTGAGCGTTGCTTTCACTGCAAATACAAAATGAAAGTTATTAATTAGCATTTATAGTGCACTAGTTGAACAAATTCATTCCGTGTGGAGTTTGCCCGAGGCAGATCATCCTGGCATTAGAGAACAATTTGTTTAAAGAGCTTAAAAGCAGTTATCAAGATAACGCACTGCACCAGGGACTCGAATGCCAATCTTGACAAATCTCACGGGGTGCAAACCCCAAGCTTGTTTGGAGGGTAGATTAATTTACTGCAAGATAAACGATTTGAAATATACTCTCTTTCACTGCTCATACATTATGTATGACTATGGTCTGAGTTACTGTACCAAATTTGGCCTGTAATCAATAGTACAAGTGGCTTTAAATACAACTTAAGGCAAATTCACAAATGATAATGTGGTGCATTTTTGGCGCAGTCGGCCGTTTGCAATGCTGGTTCGAATCATTTAAATCAACATTAAAGCGCGTCTGACCAGCGGCACGCTCAGACCGTGTGCGTATGCACACCGGCGAGTGCCGATTCAGGACTGTCAAAATCCGCCATTTTCTCCTGAATTATTCACAACCCAAATGAACCACCAAGGGGGTATGCTACAAAGCAGGATTACGGAGTTAGCTGGATAACTGCACTGAGTAAAACCCGGAACAGCTCTTTTTACTTCAGTCCATGTTCCAGATTTGGGAGGGTTGGGGGGTTTTACTCAGTGCAGTAACCCAGCTAACTCTGTAATCCTGCTTCGTAGTATAAACCCCTGGGCATTGGAGTGGAAAACGGACGACGGCGAGGGGGGAGAAGCAACTGAACTCACTTTGCTCGGGCTCGTTCTTCCTGTAAACGAAGTAGATGACGTCACCGCTCCGCAGGGGGTGAATCTGCTTCTTAACCAGTTTTGACATGTTGATCACCGTGCCATTGGTGCTGAGGAGGGGGAAGAAAAACCATCGTTTCATTCTGGCATCTCACTCCACGTTCCATTTTGACTACCATTAGACCTAGGGGCAGCAGTGTAATATAGTTAGGGAATTGGACTTACAGGTTCGATTCCCAACTAGAACACTGCCGTTGTACCTGTGAGCAAGGTCATTAATGCAAATTGCTTATCAGTACATATCCTGTATATATGTATAAATGAACACTATGTAAAAACACATTTAAAAAAAAAAAAAATTAGACAAGTTGTGCAAGTAGCTCTGGATTAGAGTGTCTGCTAAATGCCAGCAACGTAAAGCCTTAACAACAAAGTGCGTCTTTAAACAAAAGTCAAACAGTCTCATTCCAACAGAGAAGCCAATCGCGGCTTTGAAAGAAATCATAGAGAAGGGCAGTTTTATAACTGCTGATAAAGATCTTTACAGTTATTATCCCCAGTTAATGTACCATTAACGATATACAACAGCAATTACCTGGCAAGATTAAACAGGGCCTTCACTCCTCCTCATCTGCTCAATTATAGAACAACAGCACGATCCACGGGTGTCTCCTTGGTGTCAAGTTTTTTATTTTTGTTGCCCCCCCCCCCGCTTCATTGTTCGAAATGCAATTTGAATTGTATTCCTGGAGGTTATTAGCTGTGAATATTAAATTACATTTCACAAAGGAAAGAGCAACTGCTCTCCGCCTTCCTTTCCGAGGCAGTTAATGTAGCCGCAGACATGGAGCCGTCATCGCGCTCCCGAGACACAGCTCTGAGGATCGGAGAGAGAGAGAGCGCGCTCGGGGGCCCTGCGTCTCGCCGACTCAGCGGTTTGTAAAACACTGGCCCTCTTTGATTACCCTGCGGTGATGGCATCTTCATTATCAGGAAGCCGGTCGGTTTACAGTTACAATTATGTTCGCTGGCACACGTCCATGCGTCTTTCACTGCAGGCCTAGAGCGTTCCCAGATTAAATGCACGGCAAACCTTTCCAAGTGATGCCGACGGCAAACCTGGAATTCTGCCACTATCTGTGTACAAAGCCAGCAACTAAAATCTGTGTGCGTATTTGTCCACGGCTCCATCCAAAAAGATGCGCTATGGAAATATCACCAGAATACCTCATTAGTGCTCCAGTTTCGATCGTTAGTCATCTGAATTTGTTCAACCCAATTAATTGCACGACAGAATCCTTCCAATGACCCTAACCTTTTGTTATTCATTTGATTGATAAGAACACATAATAAACATGGGGAATTATTGGTTTCAGAAGAAAAAACTAAGATAATTAACCATCATATCTTCTGGACGCACACGTAATCCATTCACATTACATAATGCACAGCACACGGATTTACGATACTGCTCTAAAGAAGCAGAACATTATAATTTTCAATGTTACAATTCTGCCCCAAACGAGTAATAATTTCATGAGAAATGTTATGATTTTTGCATTCTGCTCAAACTGAAGGGACTTGGGATGGACATTCCAGAATTCCAGGGGGTGTCTGGGGGGGAAAAAAAAGAAGCTCAAAACTACTTTCAGTCGAGACTAGAATAATCTGAAAGCAAATAAAGCACAGTCTTTGTTTCTTCTAAATTTGCCGGTCATGGCGCCTTTTCCAACATCTTGTGTTGCATCACTAAGTAGCCGACGCGCTGATCGGGAGCTACTGCCCTACTGCTGTTCAGACGTCCGATGCAGCAAGTTTTCCTCAGGAACAAATGTTGCAAGATACCTCCTCCGCGAAAATCCAGCAACACTTACTCAAAGCTACATGGTGCTAAGATTTCGAGTGGTGTTTTTAGCCGTGTAAAAACGCACAGCAGTGCATTGCCGCCCCCCCCCCCCCCCCCGCCCCCACCCTCTTTTAAAAGGCTTCCTCCCATTCTCTCTTGCATAATAGAGCGCTGTTGCAGCCAGCTGGTCGCAGGTCATAATGACTCCGTATGAAGCTAATCTTCGTTTTCAGTCATCCGGCATGCTTATGCACCCTAAGGCTGTCCCCCAACATGCGCAGAGCCTGGGGAAACGCACTGGAAACGGCTGCTTTTTAAACTGAAAAACCACGCGACGTACCAACATGTCCACACAGTAGGCCATAACTAAACTGCAACTTAACTTTCAGTTTTGAATGCTCCAAACTTTCATATTTTCGGGTCACGACCAACCCATTTGTCGGAAAACTAAGCCGTATGTCAGCAGGGTTGGGATAAATTCCATTCAAATTTCAGTCGATTCAGGGAAATTAACTGGAAATCCAATTCCTGAACTGACTTGAATTGTAATCGATAGACCTCAACATTGTTTTAAAATGAAATTAATCATATACATACATGTGTGCGTGCACTACATAAAAAGCTGTTATATTTTAAATTGTTTGAGACTTACCTCATATCCTCTATCCACACCTCCCCGGAATTCTGACCCTGCACTATCTTGCAGTGATCACCTGAGACCAGCTTGTTAGCAGGAAAGGAGAGATCACAACCTGGGAATCGAAACAATTAATAAATACACAAATTAGGAAAACAAAGCGGGCATCAAATTGTATTCTTTTTTTTCTAATGAGGAAGGTTGTTTTTTTTTGGACCCGGTTCAGCTGTTTACAGGTGGCATGATTTAAAAAACAAACTAAAATCACATGGAACAAAACTTTTCAGGTCGAATCAAGAGCTGCAACATATGCTAATATATTCTCCTTTTCACATGTCAAATACTATGTTAATCTGTTCTTCAAAAAGGCCAGAGCAGACAGCTTAAAACTTGCTTTTGTGAGTTCAGCACATAAGTTACATCATGCTGGGCATATTGGTAAGGAATATGCACAAGGAAACAAGAAAATGAAAAAGGTCAGTATATAAACAGTACTGATTGAGATGCTTGAAGAATTCACCAGGCCCTATATGTTAAAAATCCCACGAAGAACAACTAGGTGATTTGGTGTTTAAAAATCTGAGCATCTATGAAGCGCCGACTAACCCAGACATGGTTCTGCATGAAAAGCAGACTTAGGATCTCCACATAATAGGGTGGATGGAACCAGACCCTCGGAGACAGAACCTTTCTCCTCGTCCTTGAGCGACACAAAACCTACAAAAAACCTACTTAATATTCTGCACACATGTTCACCATAGACCTCTTTGTTATTACCAGGGGGTGTCCAAGTTTACAGAACTAAAGAAGCCATTGTGGTGCTTGGGAAGAGACGGCGGTATAGAACTTAAAAGTTGCTCAGATGATTACGTCTGTCGCGACTTTAGTAAACAGAAGCGTATGGTCATTATCAAAACAAGTAGACTATGCATTGCTACAACCAATTAGCTAAGGTTCTATGCGTTATATTTTAAAATATCGGTTAAAATTACCATCTCGATTATTTACAAATTGCTAGTTTATTTAGACCTCATCTACTTAATTCCACCACTCAGTATATCTGAAGATGGGAATCACTCATGTAATAATGTTAATTCATTCTGAGTGTCCATGCAGAGTATTGGCTATTACTGTAAATTGCAACTACCGTAAAGTGGCTCATTTAACAAAAATAAACAAGACGGATGCAAGTCAAGAAAGTACGTTAAGTGGCACTGTAGCAAGCTCACTTCATTTCGTCATACAACGTTAAGACGCATATCTTCAGTGCGCGCACACACACACGTACGTCAAGTTACATCCCATCATTGCTTTCGTTAACTAAGTTAGCTATCACGTTAACTTAACATATTAAAGTCAGCTTGGCCATATCTACTAGTAGGCTGCCTGCCGGTAACTGACATTTGTATTTTATCATTTCAACTTGGCTCGCTTGGTAGCATAATAGTTTTGTCCATGTAAGTTATGTATCCACCTGTAGGGAGTTACCCAGCCTAAACAAGGAAGCTAGCTAACGATTAGCTGACGTTAGTGCTGGAATAAGGGAGATTAAAGGTATTAGCTAGCTAACGTTACACTAAACTAGCGTTAAGCTGGCAAAGAAGTAAATACATTTTAAGTAGCTAGCCAGCAGTGGTTTAGCTGATCAGTTAGCATGGATGGACGTACCTTTCCTTCTCCCAACTGTGCATTCTCTGTTGACAAGCAAAATTTGTGATTGTGAACCAGTGTTGACTTTCACTAGCTTTCCCCACGGCTGCCTTCTTCCTCCATTCTCCATTTCCAAGTCTTTTGCTAGAGTGCCAACGTTAACTAGTGTTACGTTAAGCAAACAGACCTCGACTGTAGGCTACACTAACTTACTGACAAACAGTGGCTTCCTAACTAAAACAATAGCTTCACACACGTGTCTATAAATTTAAGTCAACGTTAGCTAGCTCAGTTTTTTTGGAAACAAGAGTTCACAGACGTTAACTTAGCTGGCTAGCTCGATGGCTAACTTCTAAGTTGGCTTGCTATCTAAAGTAAGTTTGCTAACTTAGCTTGTTGTTGCATAGCTAGTTTCGTAAAGCATTAGCTATGGTGCGTGAGCAAAACTCGGGTTAGCTAGCTAACTTTACACACTAACGTATCGACATAGTTTATCGTCGGGTGGAAAACAGTTTCAGTTTTCGTTCAGAAGGTTAGCTAGCTAATGTTAGCTAATAATTCCACAGCATTTCTGCTCTTCAGATAAAGTAGGTAAGTTAGCTAGTGAGCCAATTAGCCAGTTAGTTTCTCTAAACCGTTAATTATACTCAGGAAAAGCTAAATTATCAAAATAAAGTTGTAACGTTCACTTCCCTGGCCTTTCAATTCGGACACGATATTAAAAATATCCCCTGTATTTTTGTTTGGCTTCAGTTCCAGGCCGCTTTGTCGCTATAGCTAGTGCTAGCTTAGCTAACGTTAGTTAGCCAGCTTCGCCAATGGCTAAAACTAACAATCAAAAAGAAACGACAAATAATCGAACAAAACCCTATCCCGACGAGCGTAGTACACGCGAACCTAGCCAGCAAGAAACAGGCGTCCATTAAGGCTCTAAACTCAGCGGAATCATTTAAAGTCCATTCGCTTTCCTGTTTGGACACATATTCGCGCACTTCCTGGCAACCAAAGGTATTTACAGACATCAGCTGATTATGGAGGGGCGGAGAATGTAGTCTGTGGGAATGAGGTATATAAGGAGAAGCCATGTTGTGCGAGCGAGGGGAAACTACCACGTGAAGAAGGGTCAGGGACGCATCATGAAATATCAAGTGCAGCACGGTATATTCAAAGAGGAGCCTCACGGAATTCCTAAAGTGGCACTAAATTGACATCTACAATGTTTTTTTTTGTTTGTTTTTTTTAAATGAAGAGCAGATTTATAGTGACGCATTTTTTCTGTACTTGGCTACGGTAGAGGTGGGTCTATCTCTATCTGCAGAACAGCAAACCTTGACAAAGTGTGCACAAAAAAACATTTGGCATCTATTTAAATAATGGTTTTCCGCAGCCAAGTTTGATTGTGGACTGTTGAGATAAGGAAGATTGTTTAGCTGCATTTAAACATTTTTCAACAAAGAATGAAGTCGCCAGATAGGAGTTTCTTACTCACAGCAACTCTCCAACTGCCACTGCACAATGAACATTTGTTTTGAAACACAAATTCAAATTAGTTTCATTAAATGCTATATAGTCTTGTGAACTTCTTTTATCCTCCCAATAGTAGCCTACAGACAAACATTGATATCTATAGGGGTAATTGAATGTCGAAAGTTTCTTAGAAATTTGTTTTAAAAGCTTATACTGTATTTGCTTAAAACTTAAATTAAGCATTTAACACAGCATCCATGTCACTGGAATTAATTTATTTGCTTTATTCAGATCAAAGGGAACAACCACTGTGTGCTTTGCAATTATAGAAACCCAGACAATCAATACACAACCCAGGAGGTGATACTTTGAGCTCTAATTAAATTATTATTGTACCGCATGCCATGTTGTTTTCAACAGCCTTTGCATTTGGGTAATAAACAAGTAAATAAATAAAACAAGTCTATGTTAGCTGGACACTCAAAGACCCCAGGCAAATTTACAAATTACAACCGAATGTCATTTCTTTTCCTTATCTGAGACTAGTTTGACACAGTCTAAAAGGCAGACAAACAATTATTGCCTATAAGGAAATATTCAAAATAATTACCACAATCTTGCACACATTTTTTGATATCTGTGCTTTCCTTATGTCTCCCGAAAGACTATAAGGGAACATCACCACATTCCACAAAAAAAACATCCCATAATTCTGTTATTAGGGCTCATAAAGGATTCATGAAGAAAAGAAGAGAAAATGAAGGGGGAGAAAAAAAACCCATTAAATAAACAAAACCTTGGATCTGCATTTCCCAGGGTGTGCTGGAATCAAAGGGCGGATTACTTTCCTCTGGAGAGCAGAGGCTTGTCCCGTCACGCTGACAGGTCAGGTGGAGGAGAGACACAGAAGTCACGGCTGTCGCCAAGGGAACCTGCCCCGCCGCTGACAGCCGTGATTTGCGTCAGCTCGGCCAGGAGTCGGCTCACCGCATTGGCTTTCAGATCGGACGGATGGTCCCTCGGGGGCCTGGAAGTCACTCCCGTGTCTGGCCCAGATAAGAGAGTGACAGACTGTTTAATCTCATTGCCTGTCTGTTTGTACTTGCTTGCCTATCCGCTGCAAGGGCTTGGATGTCATCACTTTGGACGGAGCTGAGTGACACAGAGCAGCCAGGAAATGGAGGAGGAGGAGGAGGAGGGGGGGGGGGGGGTTATCTGGCTCTGTGGAATAGCTCTTGCTACCAGCTGCACTCTTCTCTGTTCCATCTCCATTTTTCAAAATGGTCCCATTTTTATTGTGACCACAGCGGAAGAAGAGATGTAGCATCTGAGGCTCAACATTAAAAATGCTGCTGGGAACGAACGCGTCGTGCACAGGGCGCTGCTACTGAATTTGTTGCTTGGACAGCGATCTTACGCTTTGGTTAGGTCATTCTGCTTTCACATATGTATGGAGAGAATCCAGGATGGCAGGCAGCTCACGTCAACCCTGATTTGAGATTGCGTCTCTCTCTCTCCCTCTCTAATCTTCCCTGCTGGAATTACACAGTTAAGCGCTGGGTCACATGGGGGCGGGGGGGGGGGGGGGAGACAAAAGTCTGACAAGTTTACAATGTATTCCACTGACACCACATTTTCACTGTGCGCCATGTTCTAGCGTACGAGAGGGAAATCCTTTTAGGATTACCGCAGATTGAGATACGTCATTTAATTGATTCAATGTTTCTCCCCCTCCCTGTCAACTAGGAATAAGGGATGCTCCGTGGAACCATGCACGCATCCGTCAACTGTTCACAGTAGACAAACAGAGTGATTCAGAATAGGCCCGGAGAGCTTTGCTCATAAGTAAAAGGCTTACGGGGAAAGAAGAACTCTTAAATTCTAATTCAAGTTGAGCGGGACTCCGGGAGCAGCATGCAGGTGACAGTTTAGCATAACTCCATATTCACTATCCGTCAGTCAGCGTGCGGCGTGCACCTCGTAGCATTTGGGGTAATTGTCATAGGTTTCTTATGCACCCTAGTAATGAAATTGGTAGTATTTAATTATAATTCTAGGGCACAGAAGGGCACAGGCCTGGTAGATTTAAAAAAATGACACCCACACTGTGCATAAGCAATTGTTAGATTAGTGTTTTACGGTCAGGGTCATGCTACTCCCATTCCCTTCCATTTTACTGATTGCAAAGCTAACTGGCACATTGACCTTTTCCATTATATCTCTCAAATAAGCAATATTCATTCAGTTTATTCATAGCGCCATGTGGTTTCCTAGATTAACTGAGCTGAATTTGATAGTAAATATATTGATTCACATCGCATAATTCCTCAAGAGTTATACTGTGCTCGGCCAATAAACCAACCCTCTAGACAGACGGATAACAAAGTTAAACACAGCGGATTTCTTTGTGGATAATATTGATTCGACATGATCATTGACTAATTTTTATAACCATCACCTTGTTGACTGGACTATAGTGAAAAATCAATGCAACTGTGCTCAAAAGGAGTACAGCATAAAGATCATGATAACACTTTACCTAGGCTGGGTATTAGGAAAAAAACAACACAATAAATATATACACAAGGGGTAAGTAGTCCCATGGTAATATGTAAACATTGAAATTTAGTGTTCTAGAAATCTCATAATGTATTTGTGTTTCTGGTCTGGGAATGTTGTTAGCCTGGTCTGGCATAGTTACTCATATAAATCAGGTGAATGCATTTATATCCTACATTGTATGTCAGTCTAGCTGAATGTAATGTAATGCGTGTATTCATTCAGAACTCAGTTTCCTGTAGTGAGAGTGTGGAAACGTTGGGGTGGGGTGGGGGGGGGGGCATTCTTCAGAACTTCCACAGGATTTTTACAAACTTCAATTACAACCCGCACTAATCCTCCCGATTTAAGAAACACCAAAGCGTTGCTGTAATAGAAATTGCAAATGATTCCTTAATGCAGGGCTAATCTGTGCAATTCCCCCGTTTCCCTGGCAGTGCATTATTAATGGATAAAGTGGAGGTTGATGAGTGCAGTGGCCTCTCCTGGCTAATGCGTTCATTGCTCATTGTTAGCCATCTGTCTGCAAAGAAATGCATTGAGAGAGAGAAAACAGAGCCCTGGGAGGCTACAACGTCATTGAAGAGTGTTTATATTAGACATGACGGTGGAGTCTAATCCCCCTCCCCATCATCCTACACAAACATTTCTCTCCCATGCTGATTATTCTCACTTCTATTGTTTATATTTTATACATTTCCTTAGCATCGCCTTAATTCAAGAGATGCTTAGTCTGTGATTTATTATTATTATTATTCTTTTTTTTCCCACACATTATCTCTTTCCACAGCCGAATGTATGCTGGTGCATTTCAGGTACGTTACTTTGGTTACCGTGGAACAATAGCCCAGGTGGGGCTCAAACTCACCATTCAGCCTGGTTCAGTTCCTTAACCACGATGCTAAACCATTGCTCTTATTTTGTTGCCCTTTCTATGAAACCATGAAATTGTCCTGTACGATTACCATATCCCCTCACACGGGGACACGATTTTGAGATAATTCCCTCATTATTTTATTTAATTTTCCACTGCCAATCAGTATCCTCTAACTGAATAATGGATTATTTGCAGCTACCTAAAAAAAAAACATCAAACAAGTAATTAAATAAATAAATTAGATATATAAAAAAACCACTTATATTGTCAAATGGGACCCCCGTGAAAGTCTGATAAGGGTCCTTTCTGCTCTCCCAAATTATCTCCCTGACTTGGGCTAATTGCTGCTGGATGTCCTCTTAGCTAACTGTGAAAAGCTGTGTCTAATTAGCACAACATTCATCATGCATTAGTGTGTTATCACAAGGTTAAGTTATCAGTAGGAGCACAGAAGCAGCTGGAGGTACTTTAGACCTGCACTTTTACAGGGTTGCCACAAGGGGGAGCGCTTGTCCCTTTGTAGTTTACAAGAACGTTACTCCTCCGGTCTCCCTCGTTGGAATTAAAACAGTCTATTGAAAGGTGGATTTTTATTAATTCGAAAAGTAAGTAAAATTATTATGCAAAGGAAGTATTTTACAGCTATTCATCAGCTGTCGCCCAGTAATGCAGCTGAAAAGGTAAAAAAAAAAAAATTATAGAGGAGTTATAGTATTTCTGTTATTTTACATTTTTGTAAAAATCTGGTTCTTGGACATTTTTTTGTATGACTAAAAGGTGTGCCTTGCTTTACTTGTACAGGATTAGGCCTCAGCATGGTGTGTGTCCCGTAGTTTGGCTTTATATTTTCACTATAACTTGGATCCACCGTGCCTGTACTGAGCAATTGTGTGGTCGTCGAAGCAGTTGACACAACACTAATAAAGACTGACTGAGCAGTGATTGCATCTAGAGTGTTCCGCCAGTGGGATGTGCATTTATTTCAATCAAGCCGGTCCTGTGTCTCTCGTGCTCTCTGCTCAGTGTTTTGTGGAAGATAAACAACATGCGACGAATCGCTTGATATCCATTAGGCCACACTCAACACAATGCTCACATCTTAAAACGCCTTTTTGAGTTTGGTGGGTGACGTTGATTCATAAGCGTGGTCAGTTTTACTGGGTTTTTTGTTGTTGTTGTTGTTGTTGTTACAACAGAGGCATCTATAATGGCCACAGTCATGCCAAATGTTATTGGGGTGCATGCAGATTTGCAAAGGAGCACAGGTCTCAATAGTGTGTGTGTGTTTTTTTGTTGTTGCTGAGATTCACAAACGCAGGGGGCCAGTTGCGTGCGGTCCGTTCCTGCCTTCCACCACCCCTCATCTAAATTCTACACGTGCAGGAGACCCATACCTCCACTCTTCCACTCTCTCTCTCTCTCTCTGCCAAATTCACTCATTTGTCAAAGAGCTTCTGAGATCACAAGCTGACAAATCCCCAGTGCCTCCCTGACTATCAAGCCTTCGCGCTGGAAATCAAAGACAAAAGAACAAGAGAGCTACGCAGCCTCAGCCGCTTCCATTTAGAAATGCGCCGCCAAACGTTTTAAAGCCTCGAGTGTGCCCTTTCTCAAAACGCCTGCTAGTCTGGGTGAGAAAGATTACAAGCAAATAAAATTACATGCGCCGTAATATTGGATTTCATAATATCCTCTGATATGTAATTATACTTCACTTAAACTTTTAATTTAAAACCCGTTTTGCCAGGAGGAACAAAGAGTGTTCTGGAAGGGAATGAGGAGGTTGTTATTTTCAGTCTGAGGCATGCTCAAGCAGCTAAAATCATGGAAGAGGAGTAACAATAATAATAATAATAAATGCTAAATAACATAAAAAGGAGGGATGCCAATATAATTCAACAAGTTCCTTAAAAGGCATTGTTTTTTTTTTTGGTTGGGGGGGTGGGGAATTTCAACGCTGCCTTTGAAGAATAGCTGAGCAGAGCCAAAACCTAAATTGCTTTTTACATTTAAAACCCATTATGTATTAGTCCAAGTTTTTAAATGGTCTTTTCTAATGAAATGCAGTCAGTTATGCTTTACAGTTGGGAAATATGCAGTCTTGCCAGTTAATTTTGTGGGGGGGTGATGGAACTATAGAGGTAATGGGATGTTATACAATGGTATGGCAATCCCCCCCCCCTGTCCCTAGGCTCTGGACACCAATACAATTCCAGTTTAAATTTGCCCCACTGCCTCTTGAATGTAGCCCATGTCATGGAAGCATCAACCTGCGATGTGCCATTAGGTGGAGAATGTGGGCATCTGGTCCCTGGACTGAGCAGAGAGGAACGATAAGCCACATTCTCAGGTAGCGCAGAAATGAGCCACAGAGAAGGCCTGTTTGATAGCAGCACTTGTTGTTTTGATGTGTTAAATAGCTGGCCTTCAACACCCCAGTCACTCGCTCTGCAGCCAGGGGCAGGGAGTGATAGCCAGATGGAGGAAGTCAGTGGAGCTTTTCGGGGGGCTTTCTGTGTCTTAGCATAATGCTTACATGCGTGCTGACGTGCCAGCCTTCCACGGCTTGGTACCAGGGGTACTCCATTAACCCTTTGAAGAGTAGTGTTTTTTTGGAATGTTTCAGAACATTCAGTGTTCTACAACTACATTGTTTAAATTTGTCAGTAGTGATTGTTACGTCAGCATTAGAATGTTCAGTTAAGAACATTCTAATCACATATTTGTGATCTTACCCCTTAAAGCAGGGCTGCCCACCAACCCTATTCCTGCAGATCTACTGTCCTGTAGGTTTTCACTCCAACCCTAAGAAAGCACACGTCATTCAACAGCAAGAGATCTAGTTGAGCTGCTAATTAGTGGAATCAGGTGTGCCAAATTAGGGTTGGAATGTAAACCTACAGGAAGATAGATCTCAAGGAACAGGGTTGGGCAGCCCTGCCTTAAAGGGTTAATAATCCATGTATGAGTTCTTCCCTTGATTAAAGGAGTGCCATGTACCAAGTCATGGAAAGCAAGCAAAAATATATTAAAATATATCATGAGTAGTATTTGCAATGAAATATTTTAATTAAGGAAAGTACTCCTTTAATTGCATCCACCTATGAGCTCTTCCCTCTATTAAAATATTTAATTCCAAACATCACTCATTATATATATATATATATATATTTCTTTTTTCCTCTTTGATGAAACACCTGTTAAATACCTTTATTTAATGTGTCTTTTAGCGAGTAGCAATTCAACAAACAGTTTTTGGTGTGTAAGACATTCCTTAGAAATCTGACAACTGCGAGCAGAACCATCAGACTCCGAACTGCAGGTTTCACTCCTGATGCATTATTCACATTCTGAACATGGATCTTATCTTCATGCCACAGAATGCAATCATTTCAGCCCTCCTTAGTGTCCATTGTTCAGGTGTGAGCCACGTGAAGGGGCTTGGAGCCAAAATGGCCTCTATGTTTCTCGTGAAGCTGGCAAAATTATAAATTTTGCTTTATGATAGAACTCTTTTTTAAAAAGCTTTTTAAAGAGCTTTTTTTGTTTTGACAAATATGGTTGAGGCAATTTGCTTGTGTAAAGCTTATTCAGTTTATTTACATTCTCTGCAGTGGAATGTAGCAGTTGTGTCTTGTAATGTAACTTTTAAAAAAAGCAACAACAACAAAAAATGAATTTACAGAGCACACCTGCACTTACTTTGATTGCACGTCAAAAAAACCGCCCAACAAACTGAAGGCGTCCTCTCTCCTGCTTAGTCGCGGTGGTGGATTTGAGTCATGGCCAAGGTTCTGCTCTTTGTGTGAATTCTGCAGACCGTGTCAATCATGCTGCCATGCCCCTGTCACATGACACCGGAGAACAGGGAGGATTGGATGCATTGCTTACGTGTTCACCTAGGCACTTGTGCATGGCGGGGCAAGCATTTGGACTGTGTTTTTTATTTTTATTTTTTTTATTTTTTTTGAGAACGCTCCAAGCTTACAAAGGCCGATGTTGCCTAATCTGCAAACAATCCTCCACGTGAGCCCTACTGTGGAGGAAGAAGCAGCCCTTAAGCCGTGACAATAACGAACAGAGCGAGATAAGATAGGGATTGTTATCGTGCGCTTGGAACTCCTGATACCACAGATACCAGATAAGCACTTTTTAAAGCATGCTGCCAGACAGCCCTCTGCAGAATCCTGGCTAGGGGTGGAATACACAATGTTTCTGTTATAGCCAGTTTTCCAAAGCATCTGCTCTCGCTTTGGAACGAATATTCCCAAACACAGGAGTCGAGCAGAAAGTACCACAGCTATTCCGCACATTTGCATTTCAGATCGTACATAATGTGCGCGGTCAGTGAATAACCTCTGTCATATAGATGTTATGTATGTATATTCATATACTGTACCCTCCATTATTATTGGCACCCCTTAATAAAGATTATGTTACATGATACATTTTGGTCTCATCTGGCCATGAAACCTGGTTCCCATCAAAGTGCCAATGCCAAACTTTGACGTTTCCCGCAGACATTGTGAGAAGTCCTTCTGGACGAACCTTCATGGAAAAAAAGCTAGTGAGGTTCACCAAGACATCCTTGGCGTGGTGACACTCCTGCAATGTTCTCCTTAGTCACTACAAGTGGAGTTCTGTACCGACTTAGATATTCCTGCCAAGACATTCACACTTGGACTTCCCCATCTATGGGTTTGGAATAGGCTATACAGTAATTAGTGTATGGTAGTTTGTACCTCCATCAGACCACTGCACATAAAACCTTTATAATGTTTAAAGAAAACTGGGCTCTGTTGCAGAGGAGTACACCATCTGCCACGCATATAGGTTTGGGGGGAGACAGGGAGACATGTCACCCCCAATACGTTCATACGAGTTCATTCTCCCCTTCAATTCGACACTAGAGACATAATTTACGAAGACCTTTAGTGTGTGCAAAATCTTTTAGCACACGCAAAACCAATAACATGACAAATGATTGGTCACGGTGTTTGTTTTGCACCAATCATTGGTTGTGCTATTGGTTTCGCGTGTGCTAAAGGTTTTTGCACCCGCTAAAGGTCTTATTAAATCAGACCCTAGGTGGTCTAGTAGTATGTCTCCCCCAAAGTTGAAATGAAACTCACGCCTATGCTTTCTCCGTTGATGTTTTACCGTCCCTTTAGGTTCTGCCAGAGAACGCGGGAGAACAGCGAGGCCTTGCGCGGTCTGTGTGGCAGCCCCCTCGCGGCCGAACCGCACAAATCGCTTCAAACCTGGTCTTTCCGACAGAGTGGACCTGGCGGTGTTGGAAAGAGGATAACCGGAGATGAGACGAGATGACATCTCGATCTCGCTGAGTCGTTGTGACTCACTGTCTGCCAGATTGTGACCTATCATTTATGGACTGTTTTGCTGTAGCGTCTTTCCAAGATAAAAAAAAAGAAGAAACGGTTTGGCTGTCATCATCCCAGATGGCGAATGACAGTGTGTCTGCATACTGATGGAAGGAAGCCTTGATATGCAGAAAGCAACGGTTCCTTTCAGTTTAAAAAAAAAAAAATGTCTGCCAGGGTTGACATTCTGCGGGTTAAATGGCTGCATCAATTGTGCCCAATTGCCTTTCTGAATAATGACTACGAGCATTAGTGCTTAGGCACCTGTCCATGTTACTTCAGCATAATTATTCTCAGCCACAAATTATACATTTATCAATGTCGAAGGACATACTTTCAAAACGCCCTATTATAATATGACATAATAATTTAACATAATGTGCGGTCTGCCTTTAGCTCTGCAGGTACCTCTAGGAATGGGAGGATGAGAAAAATCACAGTCATAAATCCCAGGGTTAGCCTCACTTGTGGCCCTGAAGAAGGCAGTTGAAGAAGGTTGACCATTGTAGAAAAAGGCAGTAGAAAAGGTTGACCATTGGAGAAAAAGGGAAATGATTTCCCATGAATTTCTATGGTAAGATAAATACAATATACTCACCTATTTGCAGGTCAGTACAGTGGTTTGCTGAGTCAAAAAAACAGCCAAAAGAAAAAACATAACTACAAAAGTGGTTGTGCATGACTGCACCACTGCACAGCTCTGTCCAATCTTGACATATCCAGATTATAGATAATATAACAAATTCACATTTTTTAACCTGGACTTTTTGTGCCATGAAATTCCTTTCCATATTCAATTGGTTGTCATTATAATCTTGCCGATCGGAGAAACATAGATTGGAATACACAAGATGGCCATAATGAATGTTTATAATTGTAAAACTTGGACTGGGGCAGAAATGTATCAGAGTATGATTAATGTATGGAAGAGATTTACAGGCTGTAGCTAAAATGAAAGATTGTTCTAAAACTAGCCTGTGAATGAATGGTGGAATTGTTAACACCAAAGTTGATCTAGCTCTGCAAGAGATTTAGCATGAAAAGTCTAGTCAAAGCACACCACACTCTGAAGAAACATTAAATGTCAGGAGTGATATCATGCCTTTATATTCTCATTGTGACTAGAACTGTATGGCCAGTATTCTTCTGCTGATAATATTTTGAGGACGTTTCAAAGAATATTTTATATCTCAGCAATCCCCACGTATCTCCTGGCTGACGAGCACATTTTTCCAGCTGGAAAACAAAAGCAGAAACATCTAGCATACATACAATCTCGCTCTAAGAAACGAGCAGTAGACAAAGAGGCTTTCGGTTGACAGGGTACTTCTTACCTCAAGGTGAAACAGTGTCTCCTCTGGTCGATCTGGTATATGCAGTCTCACAGAGCCAGCTGCATTAAGTTAAGCAGTCCTCCGTGATAACAATAGCAATGGCATAAACACACTATGCAGCCTTTTAGGGCCACAATCATACCTGGGACACACAATTCAAGTTTTTTTTGGAACACCTTGTGCCACAACAACATTTTTGGGACCACCAAAACCATAGGGCTGACTCTGGTTCTGCTGGTGGATTGTAGCTAGAGCGATAAAACGTGGTTGCTGGCTACTCATGCTCGTGTACACGAGAGAATTTGAGAGAATGCGCTGTGGTGATTGGACAGATGTACAATTACAATTGGCCATTCTAAAAGCAACAAAGAAAAAGAAAATATATACTGTATATATTTTTTATATAAATTTGTTTCAGATTTTTTCCATTTCCCCCCAATTTGGTAGCCAATTGTACCCTTCGTTACTCAATTACTTGTGTAGCAACTGCTTGAGAATTCGCCGCTACACAACCCCGTCAGCCGGTAATAGGAAGGAGGGCGCTACGTCCATTTCAGGGTGCGACTCCTTGAGCTTCTGACCGCGATTCCAACTCACCCAGGGCGAGTCCCTCCCCCCACCCCGGGAGCGGCCGCCAATTGCCACTCCCTCAAGGCACTGACCATACTCGGATCTGGCTGGACCAGGGGCGTGAACCCCGGATCCTCGGTGTGCAACTGCACCGACTTTTTATGAAAATATATATAAAGTCGACGCTTTTAATGAAAATATATTTTTAAGAATATAGAAATATATATCTACAATGGTGTCACAATAGTGTAAGTAGCAATACCCCATTACATTTCTTTGGCTTTGGCATGGTAACATTTCTTTCTTTAAATTATCTTAAAAACCACTGAATGAAAATTGTTCTGGCAAATGTATCCCAAGGCACAGTGAAGATAATTTCACAGACCACAGAAAAAACATGTAGGCCTATAGCTCAAAATGGCCTTTAGCATAGAAACCATCTGTAACTCTTCTTGCACTATGTGTGGTAGCATATGTTTCTAAAGGAGGAAAATCTAACTATTATAACCCGTTCTGAAAAAATGCAATCGCACTTCTTCATTCGGTAAGCATCGGATTCTGCTGGTGACTGGAACAATCTAATTCTGGACTGTTATAATCACACACCTGCTCATGATGGCCATCCGTGCCCTGGGACCAGAGTAGCTAAGCTACCTTCTCCTTAACAAGCTCATAGTTCCGTCTGAACGGTTCAGTTGCGGTGCTAACCCAAAGGACTCGCTAAAATGGCGCAACCAAAACCTGAAAGCAAAAGTAATTTTGTAAGTATAGATTTCTTAATGTAAACTACAACGGCGCACAAGTAGATACATCTTTGGTGCGACCGACGCATTTGTAATGGAATTAATTCCACTGATTTCATTACGTTAAATTTCGTCAGGCACTTAGCCACCAGAGCAACTTACCCCAATTATGTTTTTTTAAACATACACTCAGTTTATACAGCTGGATATTTTACTGAAGCAATTCAAGTTATGTAGGGTACCTTGCTCAAGAGTAGGCTACAACAGCATCACCCCAGTTGAAAAATCAAACTCAGAAAACCTACAAGCTCAGGGTCCTATTCTGTATAGCTGGCTAACTGCGCAGTAAAACCCATAACAGTCTTTTTGCTAGTTAATTTGTTTCATATTCGGGGGGTTTCTGGGTTTTACTCAGCACAGTTAGCCAGCTAATTCAGTTAGTCATCTACGAGGAATAGGGCTCAGGTCCCTAATCATTATACTACGCCATCACCCACTTTATTTTAGGTCATTACTGTGTATAAGGGCAATACTAGGAACCAAAATGAGCCTTCACATTTTCACATTCATGGGGACAACAACAAAAGCACAACAGTAGTAGTAGTAGTTGTAGTAAAAACCTACTGAATATGGTTTAACACAAGGGGCCAGACCTAGGTGAAATAATTATTTGAAATATTTTTTGTCATTAATCAGAACACTAATCTTCTTTTTTTTTTGTCGCCTACATTTTTGGCCGGTAAAAACGCTGAAGGCCCTCAGGGACCCACAGGGGAATGTTGAAATGTGTCCCATTTTCCAAAAATGTGTTTGATTCGGGTCTAGAAGGACGGTCACATGACAGACGTGACTTCTGAGGAATTCCCGCCCAGTGTAGCTCTGTCCTGCTGCTTCCCTTCTCAAACTGTCACCAGGAATATCCAAATGGCACCGGAATGGACTTGGGGGCCGCTGTTCAGGGAGACGCTAACACTCCGCTTTGACAATTTTCTGGGTGATATTTGGCTCACATCCTCTGTGAATGCAGAACAGTTGCACTGTGAAATGCTATAAAAAAAAACACTTTTTCATCGCCATATTTAAAACAAAAACACTTTTAATAAATAAATAAATAAACAATTGTTGAGCAGGGGAATTGAAAACACCCTTCTCTTCACAATCAAGAAAAGCGGAAATGGAATTTAGCAAAGTTGGCTAATCAGAACACAGACTGGCAAGCAAGAATTGATCAAAAAAAGAAAAAGGTTTGATTCTTGTTCAAAACACATAAGGGATTGTCAACAGAGGCGATGCCCTGCAGTTATGGGTAGTTCAAAGGTCAGCAGTATGCAAATAGCACGAAACATTGTTCGTGTAGGCGCAACAGATCACGTGATGAGTGTGATGGCTTCATACACAGTTTCTGGATTAATACCTAATATGACAGAAAAAAATCTGGGGCAGTCTGGTTTCCGGCTCTAGAGCAACACACGCATTGTTTTTTTTGTTTTTTTTTGTCATCTTCAAAGAATAGGAAAAAGAACCTGATGTACCTGCAGACTCATCTGAGCCGACAGACACCATTTCCTGTCAAATGTGTCATTTTTAACAACTATCAGGTCCAGACAATCTGAAAAAAATGTCCCGTTTTTCAACAGCTTTATAGCTGAGTACCCTTTTTTTCTCTCCCGCAAAAGCCTCTATCACAAAATCTTTTCATAATTCTGAATAGAATTCATGGGCCTGAGTCAGTGCATTCAAAATATACAGCAGCACTGTTGATATGAGTTTTTCCTTCCTGGGAAAAATAAACTCATAACAACCAAGTGAAACGGCATAAATGTTTATGCATACGTAGCCTCTGAAAGGGGGTAAGCCGTTACTCTCATTCTGCCACTTGGGAAAAAAAAGTCTTCTGTACTCAGTCCATGCCAACATCATGAAGGGATTCCACCAATGAGCCAGGAATGGCACTGGCAGAACACAGGAGAAAAGTGATGCCATGACATATGATTAGAATGTTATAAACTGAACATTCTAATGCTGATGTAACGATCACTATTGAAAGCAATGGAGTTCTAGAACGAGTGACATAGAATTTTGGAGAAAAAACAAAAAACATTCAAAAAAAACCTACTCTTCAAAGGGTTAAAATAAACCTCACTCCTGGCCCCCGCAAATAAGCTGTGTTGTCACCAACTGGCGAAAACCCCCCCCCCCCCCCCCCCCCCCCCCCCACACCCACCCCTCCTCCTCCTCCTCTCTTCCCTCTTATACTGAGACACATTTGATAAATGTCCTCAAGAGCTTATTGTGCCCTGCTGGATGTAGCAAGCAAGCTGGACTGCCCATGTACGGGGTACGAGCGGCTTTTGGTTTTTCCCCCCTCTCAAAGGGCAAGCCTTCTCCTCTCCTCCACCCCCCCCCCCCCCCCCCTCCCTCTCTCCTTGCCCACACAAAGCACAGGGCATCCAAGGGCACACGCGCCAGACCCCCCCATTTGGCGAGACCCGGTACGGCCAGACACAGGACCCAGAGGGCATAAACGCTATTCACTATTTCTTTTTTTTTCATAGCGGCTCGTGTACATAATGCCGCCAGTGTGCGAGAGCGCGGTTTTCCTCTCAAAAACTATGAAAGAAAATGAATGAAAGAGGAAAGATTACTTTGGCCCCGTGGTTCCACCATGTCCCGCTCGGCCCACCTCTCTCTCTCTCTCCTCTCTCTCTGTGGCTCCACTGTTTTCCGTATGAATAGCAATCTCTCTCCCCCCTCAGCCCGGCGTAGCGCGGCTTCACAGCGGCGTGAGATTGCCTGCATTTTTGCCATCGGGCCAGAGGTGTAAAGACATTAGACAGCACTTTGTGTCGTCGCGATCAGGAATTCCCGCTATCTGCCTCCCCTCTCAGTCGGGCCCTTCACTGCTGCCTATCTGGATAACCTCAGCTTCTGTGCTGCTGACTCTAGACTCTATAAAAAGATTAGAAAATCAAACGATGAAAGCAGGCGTCCTTTTTGGGGCCGTGTAACTGTGTAACTTTGGAAGCTGTGTAACTGTAACTGGTGTAGCTGTGTAACTGTGTAACCGTGTAAGCACATTCCCCTCCCTTTTAGAGAAACCATAAATCAGATGGTCCACTTCCTCCCAGTGTTGTCAACTTGCTGATTCTGTCATCGGGCCAAAGTAATTTTAACACGGTCCCAACATTTCCACAAAGTAAATTGCTTGATTTCATTTATTATTTACCAAGTAATAAAAAACAACAACCTTTGCATGCAATTTTGTTTTTACCAGAGTTCCCTATGCAGGAATACATTTGCAATAATTTATTTATTCTTATTAAGCAATACTAAAATAAAAAAAATTGGATGCAATTTTGTACGTCTGTCCAGGGGTGCCCAAAAAAAATTAAAGGAAACATGGAGAAAATAAGTGTACTTTCCCTCTGCATGAAGGAAACATAGAGAAAATAAGTGTACTTTCCCTCTGCATGTCCTGAAGCCCAACCTCTAGCGACGTCTGGAAATCTGCCGACTTCTTGCTCTGACGAGTTGGCACCGCACCTCCCTCCCCCCTCCTCCTTCTGTCCACCCCCCTCCCGGGTTCAAATGGAGCGAGTTGAACACAGATGCACGCCTCCCCCCCCCCTCCCCCTAGCGAATCGCCCTACCCAGGGGTGCCCAGAGCAATTCAAATGTGATCATCAGGCTTCCAGTCTCATTACCAATCTCCATTTCAAAACACATTCCAAATGGGAACTAATGCATTAGGCCTTTGCTGGGGGAAGGCCTGGGGAACGGCAAAATAGCTGTTTAAAACGTTTCATACGCATTGCATCAGAAAAGTGAGAGAGAGAGAGAAAGGAAGGAAGGAAGGAAAAAATAAAACAGGGCCTTGGAAGGAACTATTCATTTGCTACTTGCCTTATTAGTTTGGCAGTCTTATTAGCTGCCTTTGTGCTAAATGAAGGCCCTTGGGTTCAGCTCCTGACTAAACCGCCGCGTTTCTCTTTGTTCTGAAGAGAGGACGTGCACTGGGCCCTTCAGACGGGTCTGCAGTGCAGAAATTCCAGCCAAAAACCTTGTGTATTTGTTTCCAGCTGCAATATTGTTTCGGTTCTCTGTTAATTATCCTTTTTAACCTTATAGGTGAAACTTTCAGTTCATCTAATTCTTAAAAAGAGAGACCGATAGAGAGAGAGAAAGAGAGAGAGAAAGACTATTTAATGAGCATGTAAATGTTTTATGAGTAAAATACGAGAGCTGTTTTGCTGTTATGATGTAGGGGAAATGGTTCCCTGGCTATAATGTAAGTGTGGATGCAGGCTACTGATGCTAACTGAAAAGAAAATAACATGCTACAGAGCCTTCAGTGAAAGACCAAGCAGCACTGTTGCCCTCTATCAGAAAGCCAAAAAATGAATTGGCTGAGATTATGTCGGTGTCCTGGGAAATTAAGTTGCTCATGCGTAAGTTCAAAATGAATGGGAACACATTAACATAAACTGCAGTGCTAAACTATAAAAAAAAAAAAAATACAGACTCACATGGGTTCCCAGAATGCTCATTACTCCTTGTATATATTTATTTGATTGATTTATGCATAATGTACACTGTGTTATGTGCGTATGTTTTCCCTTCACTAAAGACCTATGAATAAGGGCATTAACAAAAGGAGTCTGGGAAATGATGTCATTTTAAATGGGTTTTTAACACTGCTGATAGATACAGCATTCAGATATGTAGATGCAATCTTCATTTTCAATTGCCTATGTTCTCTGTCTTAATATAACCCCCCCCCCCCCCCCCCCCCCCCAGATTATAGGATGCTTTAGGTGGTTTACATAAAATATAATATGGTAGAGGAAGTCTCTTTGAAAACTACACCTTATCACTCTGCAAAGTCAGATTTAGGGTTCAATTTTCTTAGGAGATATCCTAATGAAAGACAATGGAGCAGCAAAGCATACAAATAAATTATTACTACTTGTACCAGATTATTTTTTTAACTTAAAAAACATATGTACCAGGAGTCGAACACAGCGGAATCCACTCTTCAGGAATCATAAGGGCTGACACTGTCATTAGAGGTCTTTGTTTAAAATGGTGTCCTGAGAAGCACCTATGGAGGTAGACTAATGTAAAGAAAACAAAACCAATTAAATTTCTTTGGCTGTCGTGAGCCCTGTATAGGCTACAGTAAGTAGGCCTGCCATTGTTAGCTAAACTGCACCAATAGTGAACAGCTGTCTATTGGTTAAGCATGTTACATGGTTCGTGGAAGTTAAAATAAGTTCATACACTGCCCGGCCAAAAAAAAAGTCGCACACTCTAATATTTCGTTGGACCGCCTTTAGCTTTGATTACGGCGCACATTTGTTGTGGCATTGTTTCGACAACCTTATGCAATGTCACAACAAAGTAGCATAAGTTTTTGGCTGAGATCTTGTATTGACGACGGGAGAGTCGAACCACTCCGTAAAGTGTTCTCCAGCACATCCCAAAGACTTTCAATGGGGTTAAGGTCAGGAATCTGGTGGCTAATTCATGTGTGAAAATGATTCCTCATGCTCCCTGAACCACTCTTTCACAATTTGAGCCCGATGAATCTTGGCATTGTCATCCTGGCATATGCCCATTGATGGGATAACCTGGTCATTCAGTACATTCAGGTACTTCGCTGACTTCATTTTATTGCTGCATAATGTTGCTGAGCCTAGACCTGACCAACTGAAGCAACCCCAGATCATAACACTGCCTCCAGAGGCTTGTACAGTGGGCACTATGCATGACGGGTGCAATGGCGACTTTTTTTTTGGCCGGGCAGTGTAGCATCCCTTATTGCAATCTACCTAGCTATAGCTATGACAAGTTACCTTAACATTAGTTGGCTGACTAGCAACGTTAGTTATAAACTAAATAGACTAGTATTATATGTATTTTATATATAAATATATATATATATATATATATATATATATATATATATATATATATATATATATAATAGTATTATATGTCTTCATATGCACATGAATTTAGTGGTGACAGGATGCTATTTGGAAATAAATTGCTAAATAATAATAATAAATACAATATTATTAGCCTTTGTTGCTGACAAAAAGACGAATGCTCATAAACAACTCCTGCCTCCCAACAACATTCATAAGCCAACCATTGACGTGCCCATAAATCACTAACATTGCGATTCTGTCACGGGTCTACCTGAAGCTACACTACGGACAACGCAGATATCATAAAACGTAGGCTTTAAGGGTATTGCTTTGAGAGAACTTCGGTTTGGGAGCCGTGTCACGGGTGAAAAAGGCCAGATTAGGTAACACAACGGGCATGTGTATTTTCCTCGCGTGGCAATTAAAAGTCCAAAGTGGTCTGCTTTAAAGCGGTTGAGGTTCGGCAGCGCTGGCGACTGAATGATTACAAATAAAAGCGCACTGTGGTGAACTGAGGCACGCGCGTTAACAGATGTGCCTGTCTGAGCGGTACGCGGCTCAATTTCAGCTCCCCTAAATTGAAACGGATCGTAATTTAAGTCCTCCCAGTACACAGGGCCTTTCTGACAGGCAGTCTTTTCCAGGAGCTCCTTAAAACCCCGTGGCTTGCAAGTCTGCAAGACAGCAAGGGCATTGATTTTCAATAACACCTTTAATACGCTCACAACGGTTTGATCAGAGCTGTCATTACGGTCGGATGCCGGGGATAGAATTGGTGTGACTCGCGGCAAACGAGATCGCGAGTCACGGCATTATAAGGATGAATGGTCCGTCTGGGGGCCAGGCGGGGGAGAGGTAGACCAATGGCTCGGAGACGCCGGTCAATACGGCGATGCGGCAGCCCCCACGCCTCGGACAGCTCTGGAGGGCCTCCTAGGCTTATTAGAGAAACGGATGAGAGGACAGGACTTGGAGAGGGACTCTCTGCTCGCGCCCGATAGTCTGCCTCCGAGGCGTCGCTCCTGTTAATGAGTCCAGACCGCAGGTCAATACGCCGCTTGCCTCACAGTCAATAACACTTACCTGCAACACAAACACTCAAAACCTGCTTTCGTACAAAATCGATGTCCTATTAGTTCCTCCCCCCCTCCCCCTTTCTGTATCCCATTGATCTGCAAGGAAGGTTCTCCTTTTTAATGTGGAAGAGATGTGAGACGCGTAAAGTTTAAGCTTTTTAATGACAGAATTTAAACCGATGAACTTTAATATTTCCACACACCCCCAGCCACAATTTACTCGTGATGAGATGAGGTCCCTTATTCATATACAAACCCTTTGACGTCAGTGTTCTAGAACTCCATTGCTTTCAGTTACCAGTACTGTTTGTTACAACTTACATCAGCATTCAATTAAGAACATTCTAATCACATATTTGTAAACTGTAAACTCTTCCTGTAGATCTCCCACTGGAGAGAAATGTCAACCTAC
>CM056376.1:26860281-26942985 GCA_029718625.1 Synaphobranchus kaupii | reverse complement strand
CACCGCCCGCTCAAACAGTGCGTTCCCTTCCCATTCTGTCTGTATGGGGCTACAAAGGCTGTTTGCTCCTGGTAAACCTTGTCCATAATCCAAAAGTCTTTTTTACTTTTTGTTTGTAAATGGGGGGGGGGGGGGGGGGGGGGGGGGGGGGGGAGAAGGTCATGTAAATCCATGTTCCCTCAACTCGACTGCCACGCCCAATCGCCTGCTCCAGGTGTTTATCCATAACGGCCTTCAGTGCCTCTTTGCATAGATGGCAGATAACGTATTCTCCCTTCTCCTCGATTCTCCTCCTTCCTTTAAGATGGCAGATAACGTATCCTCCCTTCTCCTCGATTCTCCTCCTTCCTTTAAGATGGCAGATAACGTATCCTCCCTTCTCCTCGATTCTCCTCCTTCCTTTAAGATGGCAGATAACGTAACCTCCCCTTCTCCTCGATTCTCCTGCTTCCTTTAAGATGGCAGATAACGTAACCTCCCTTCTCCTCGATTCTCCTGCTTCCTTTAAGATGGCAGATAACGTATCCTCCCTTCTCCCATTCTCCCGCTTCCTTTTCCGTTCAACTTGTTTGTCTGTTGCCATGGTTTTTTTATTTTTTTTTATTTTTATTTTTTTTAAGTGGTAAGTGGTTCCGTTTTCTCTCTTTCTTTTTTTCTAGAAACATTTAAAAAGCCTAATAAATTTACACTGTATTTTTGTCCCCAAGTAATATCAACAAGATATTTACATTTATTTTCTTTACAGAAACCAAAGGAGACCTCATAATATATATTTATATATATTTGTCTGCATATCTTCATAAGGCAAAAAAAAAAACCTTTAATGTAACATTGTACATTGTCATTTCTGAGTATTTCAAAACAGCTGTCAAAATGCAAAAATGAGAAAGGAATCCCCTTGAGACTATAGGCTTCAATGATATGTCTCACAGTGAACTGGGATAAATAATGAAAAATCTCAACAGAAAGAAAACCCAAAATAAAATTCATGAGCGAATACCACAACGAAATACAAATTCATAAAAATGGACTTCTATACATGGAAAGAAGATAGGAAATGTACAAACTTATTTCAGAATCTCACTTTGCATGTGAAAAGTGAAAAACAGTATTTGATTAATATATTAATATCAAATTTTAAGTCGGTAAAGAACATACACTCTGGGTATTCTTAAAATCACCACCACTCCCCTTCCGCCCCGACATTATCCAATCCTGTCCCTTAAAATAACAGTTGTGTGCTTCTTCAGTTTTACAAATTTTGAATTTTGTACCAGCTATACAGTTTTTACAATTATTTTTCTCTCCAATGGACAATATGTTTTGCTTCTCACTTTTGGAAAAGCAGTGCATTTTTTGTCAAATTATTATAATTCTTTTTAATTGCAATTTAAAATTTTTCTTTTTTGCCATGTGTTAATTTTTTCATCTTCCTTTGTTCTTCTCATAAGCTACTACCGGGCCTCTACTTCTTTGGGATTTCGGGATGGGGAGTAGTCCCTGGGGTCCTGGGTGGAGAGGGGAGTAGTCCGTCTGGGAGAGGGGGGGCCTGGTGCTACCCGCGGGCACCAGGGGCGGGGGGGCACTGAGCGCTGCGGTCGGGGGGGTTCGGTTGAGGAGTCCGTTGTGCCCCCCGGAGGGGCTGAGCCTGGGGTAGGGCATGCCCCCCAGGTGAGACATAAACGGGGGGCATGTGTGGGAGGTGTCCCTCCATGGGGGACTGGTGGAGCTGGTGGAGCCGCGCCCGGTCCAGCTCCTCCCGGAGGTGGAGCCTCTCCCTCTCCTCGGCCTGGCGCATCCTCTCGTGCTCCCGCCGGACCTCCATCAGGTGCTCGTGGTGGGAGTAGTCGTGCGCCTCGCGGTCGCGGTAGACCCGCTCTTGCTCGTAGACGCTGGGGAAGCGGTGGGCCTGCTCGGCCCGGAGCTGGAAGTCCATGCGCCGCTGGAGGTCCAGGCTCCGGTAGGCCTCGCGGATGGGGGGTCCCAAGGGAAGGCCGTGTGGGGTAGGCGGTCGCGGGCTGCCGCCAGCGGGCTGACCCCCATAAAGGGGGCGACTCGGGCGCGGTCCAGGACGTTGAGGCTGCCCATGGGGTGCACGGCGCCCATGGAGAGGGGCAGGGAGTGGGGCAGGTGGACCCCATGGAGGGACCCTGGGGGGGGCAGGTCGCTGCACCGCGGGGAGGGCTGGGGAGGCTGATGCTGGAGGTGGGGGGTGGGTGAGGTGGGGGTGCTGCTGGTGCATGACCGGTGGAGGGGGCGGATGAGGGGGCGGGGCTTGGTGGGAGGCGGGCTCCGAGCTCACCACCACCACCTCCTGCTCCTCCTTTCTCTCCTCTTTGATCTTCATGTCGTTCTTTATCTTCTGCATCAGGTCGCCGGGGGGCGGGTCCTTCCGTTCGGCGTCCTTGAGCGCGGCTGGCGTCGGCTGCTGCTGCTGCTGCGGGACCCCGGCCAGTTTGAGGGCCGAGTCGACGGATTTGGGGTACGGCGAGGGGCGAGCGGTGGGCGGGTTTGCAGGGGTCTTCCGAGGGGCGGCGGTCCCCGACGCTCTCCTTCCCCGGGGACCGGCTCTCTTTCACCTTGACGTCGCCCAACATGGCCGCCTCCCGGTGCCGCTCCAGCGGCTCGCTGCTGCCTCCGTGCTGCCGCCCCGAGTCGTTGGAGTTCTGGCTGTTGCTGCGGATCAGGCTGCTGATCTGGTAACTGACCGGAGCCGATGCCGGAGAGGATCGGTTTGAGTGGCGGGCTCCGATCCAGGGAATCCCTACGGAGAAGAATAAATAAGTAAATAAATAAATAAATAAATAAATAAATAAAAGAGAATAGAGCAGCTGTATCACTGTTTCCTAAAACGACACATTTTTAAAGGTGAGAAAAAACTATTGTGAAAAGTTAAAAGCTCTGCATTTAAGCTACACCACTCAAGGCTCAGACATGAAGAAGCCAAATATGTGTAAAATGTACTACGCCATTTGTTAATACGCAGATACAATGTACGCTACAATGTGGTGAATGGTTGTGATGTGTTCTCCTCTGAAGAAGTGATCTCGAGACAGTGGCTACAATGGAAAATAAAAAAAGAAAAGTGTAAACAAAGGAGGATGAGTTTAAAGCTGTAGGGAACATGGTGGAGGTCCGTTGTGTGTGAGCTCGCCAGCAGTACTGACCTGTCTTTCTCTCTCTCCTCCTTTCCGACGGACGAGTCTCGTTTCTCCCGCTCTCTCTCCCGCTCCCTCTCTCGTTCTCTCTCCCTCTCCCGCTCCCTCTCTCTCTCCCTCTCCCGGTCGTGGTTGGTGGCGGAGTTGCTGCGCTCCATGTCGGCGGATTTCGGCCACTGAGGGGGGGTGGGGAAGGAGGGCGGGGTCCGGTGCAGGGGCGGTTCCAGGCGTCGTGGTGATGGGGGCTGCTAAACCCCGGCAGTCCGGGCCCGTCCTTGTGTCCGAAAACGCTATTGGAGCCTTTGGGTTTGGGGGAGGGGGAGGGGGAGGAAAAGAGGATGTGGTGAGCTCATCTCTCCCGTACAGAAGGCTCTAGAACGCTGACGAAACAGCTGCAGGTGAGTGAACTGATGCTGGGGTGGAGAGGGGGGGGGGTCTGGGGACTGTGATCTGAGCTCCAGATTAGCCACTGTTTACACCGTTACCCCTCAGAACCTTTTTTATCCCAGCGAGGCGCAAGCAGAGCTCAGCATAGAGTTTGTAAATCAGCCATCTGCTAACAGCTCTCCGGGATGGGGCCTGGCATTCCACTATGTCTGTATTTCACTCACATCGATTCTGCTAGAGGAGGACAACTGATTTGGCAGTGCAGTTGGTTATGGGGGCAGGGGTGGGGGGGTGGACATTCGACACAGGACATTAATAATACCACTTGGACACAGAACAGGACGAGTAGCAGATATTTATTAAAAAATAAATTTTAAAAATTCAATTCATGAGCAGCAACCAAACAGTAAATCTGTGATGCGATACACCAGAAGCGACGATGTTAGCAAAAGGTCCTGTCTAAAAAGCAGGAGAAGTGCTTCACGCACTCATTTAAAAATAATTTTTCCCAAGTTAATTATTTGGCATTTACTGCAGAGCTAAGTGCCTTTTTCTTGTTATAAAAAAAAACAAAGAACCTGCCCTCACTATGATCTAAAGTAGAGCTTTAATTCTTTCTCTCTGTCTCCCTCTTTCCCTCTCTCCCTCTCTCTCTAGCGCTCGCGGTGAGGGGGGGGGGGGGGGGGGGGGGCGGGGCCGGAGACGCTTACCGAGCGAGGGACTGCCTAATCCTCCGAAGGCACTGGTTGAAAGGTTGCCAAGGCCACCGTAGCGATCAACACTGGAGCGACCGTAAGGATCTGCAAAATGCCAAACAGGGATTAGCCAACGAGGAGGCGGAGCTTGGAGGACATGGAACGTCCACTCTGGCTTTTTACAAGCAAGCTCTCGTTTTTTTTTTTTGTTGTTTGGAGGGGGGAAATGCGGTCTCCCTCCCTACACCCTCTCTGTCCTTCCCCGGGCCAGATTTACTTGGCTGGGGATCGGGGGGTGAGGCTCTGGCCTGTTGGTTGGTTGCCTGGTGGTGGTGGTGGGGGGGGCGGGGGGGGCGGGAGTGCAAGCTAGGAACCTAAAGGCAGATCAAGCTTGTTTCAGGGGGAAGAGAAAGCTGGATGCGCATCTATCGTGACAGAGAGACACAGGCTTCTGCGTTGGCTGGATAGCAGAATAAATGGCGGGAGGCTACGAATGGCTGTCCAGTAAGGAGCTTGGGAATACCTATTATTTTTGTGATGGAGCACTTACAACCTTTTCACCTTGTGATCTATCCCTACCTTTACTGCTACACTCATAATAGTCTGCACTGTCGGAAAGGGATACCCTCGAATTTTGACCCATTTACAATGTTCCTAGGGTCACCACTCACTCACATGACATTTATATTTCCCAGGATAAATGCTTTATATATAAATTAATTACTTTTTTTGGGGGATTTATTAGACTTGATTTATGGTACAATGGCCAGGGCTACTTCTGTAAGGTGGACTTGCATTTTTAATTAATTTCAAGTTAATTTCTGTCTGTGAAGGTACACACTTCACTCTCCAGTGACCGATGATTTTTAAAAAATGTACAAACCAGTGAAATAAGTAGTCCACTCTCCAAGACTATTCCACGACTTTCCAGAGTAAGAATGTTTTTGAGGACCGTGGGAGGCCCTGTACTGAGTTTTTCGTTTTCCAGTTTTTCTAACTTCAGTTGGAGATGGCTGTTCTACCACAGCATCGGGAGCCATATCATTTCTTATGATAAAATTATTGAAGTTTTCCACAAAATACCAAGAAGGGGAATGCAGAAGAACCCACTACCCACACTTGAAACCTGTTATGAATATAGAAGACAATATTCAGAACCACATTAAATCTGTTTATGTTGGATAATGTTGGTGTTGGATAAATGCTTCACAAAAAAAGTTTCCGTTTGGTTCCGCCAAAATCAAATTTTCCATCAAGTTTTGTACATTTTCATTATTACAATGGTAAAAACTACTGAAAATGAACAAAGTCTATTCATTCAAGTCACAGTGCGCTTCATATTTCACCTTCAATACATAATTTCAGCTTAGTTCTTCATTTCTAAAAGGCAAATATAGTCTTTTTTTTTTGGTTTATTACCCAAATATGTGAGCAAAAAGGATGCTTAAGAAACCAAAGAGCACAATTCTAAGGAATGAATTCAATTCTTTTGGCCCAAAATGGAGCTGCCTTATATGTGGCTGTTATCGGCTGAATATCACCCCTGGCCTAAAACATAATTTCACCGGCGCTCCACGACGGGTTTAATAATTTTTCATCACGTCCTTTTGCGCACCAGGTGCTCAGAAAATCAAATTGGATTGATTCAGAAAGCTTGTCCTGTGAAATCACCTCTCTCTCTCCGCACTGAACCCAAACAAGGTATTTAATGAAAAATACAGTGGAATACAAAAGCCTCCATTATACATTCCATGAAGGGACGGATTGAACTTAAAAAAAAAAAAAAAGGCCCCAGAAGGCATTGGAATTGGCAGGGAGAGAGAGAAAAAAAAAAAGTGCATATACTGGAACTTGGAGGCAAATGTAATATTCGCCAGACTGAGGTCATCTTCCCCCACTTTACAAGATCTCTGGGGCAGGTAAGACTGGAGGAAGGAGAGTCGGGGCATGAGAAAATGCACTTACGCCAAGGCAAGGGGGAAATAACGCTGGGAATTACGGACCAGCTCCACCCGCCCTGAGTGGGGCTTAACACCAGCCCAGAGGTTGTTTAAGGATACCGCTAATTACACTCATGGGGGTGATACAAATTCTCTCTCCCTCGCTCTCTCTCTCTCCCTCGCTCTCTCTCTCTCCCTCCCTCCCTCTTGAACAACCTGAAGTGAAACACACGAGATGGCGCAATGCATTGGTGCCCTTGCGAATTCAGGACTTCTTCTAAACGCCCCTGTTAAACACTTGAAATAAAGAGGGTTTTTCTTTTACACAGAAAGGGTACCAGTGTCAGTAAAATGCAGCAGAAAACAAAGGGCCGATGGAGGTCTATCCTTAATATCATTAAATGAAAAGCGACGAAGAGGAAGAGGAGGAGGGAGAGGAAGAAAGATGAAAAAAATGTTTGTGTTTTTTTAACTTACACTTACCTGCCAGGTGGCTGGTGGGTAGGAATCCACTGTGGTGGGGGGGAGGGGCCATACGGAGAGGCAGCTGGGTGCCCGGTGCCTGTGGGAGGGGTGGAAAGAAGAAGCGATGGGAACAGGAGCGGATAAAGACGATGATCCATCACCACCTCTAACTACACATACAGGGGCTCGGGAAAGGGGTCCCTCGCGGCTTTAGAACAAATGGGCCCCGAGTCTCAACCGCCGGCAGCACCCCCCCCCTTATAACCGACCGTCTGTCAGGGGGCTCTGCTGATAAAGAAAGCTAACGGCTAAATTGAGTTTAAACCAATCGATGTATCCGATGGATGGACCCCGCCCATAGCTATGTATGACACTGCCCTTTGCTAAATAGCTGCTCGTGGGGATGCGGGTACAGACGGCCTATCAACTGCAATAAGGATGGATTTGGGGAACCGGCTGTTAGGATTCGTCTGTATGGCCTGGATGAGGCCAAACCTTAGATTCAACCCAAAATACAAGACAGATTGAGACTCCAGTATTCTTAGTGGGGGGGGGGGGGCAGGACTGCAGCTGGCGCAGGAGGTGGGTAATTTAGTTGGGTCTGAGGTGACAGGTAACAGATGATCACCATTTTTAAGGGGAGGCTGCCAAACAGTTGCGTAAGGAAGAACTTCTCTCCCACAGGCCCAGGGCCCCTTGACCTCACCAGGCCAGATGGGCAGGCAAGACCCAGGCTTTAGAGGCCACTAATGAGGCCTAGTCAGCATATCCTGGGTCTCTTGGGAGCAGGAAGAAGTGATTTCTTAAGTGTGTGTGTGTGTGTGTGTGTGTGTGTGTGTGTGTGTGTGTGTGGTGGGGGGGCTTCATTAGGAAGCGAGGGGGTCGGGGTGGGGGGGGCAGCGTTTCATCAGCTCAGTGTAAAGGGGATGACCTCTTCCACAAAATGCCGGCTGCAGTGTTTTTTTTCTTTTCCTCCAGTCTTTTTGTAAATCGTTAATGAGAGAGCCAATTACACGCTCATTTATAACATGATAATAGATAATTACAAGCTAAAGGGCAACAGCCTTTATGTCGCTCTTCACCAACACCATTACGGCTCCATTATCGTGCATGCGGGCTCCATGTTGGCTCAACAATGACTGGGAACAGCTCATTCAAGTGGACTGTGCAAGAGGTAGGAAGCGTAAGTGGCAGTGTAGCATGATATTTAGGGAACTGGGTTTGCAACTCCAAGGTTCAATCTCCAGGTGGGGCTCTGCTGAAGTACCCCTGACCAAAGGTACTTAACCTGAATTACTACAGTCTTACTATTACTACACCAAGAGCCTGATTTACTAAGACCTTTAGCATGTGCAAAACCAACAACACAACCAATGTTTGGTCATGGTATTTGTTTTGCACCAATCATTGGTTGTGTTATTAGTTTTGCATCTGCAAGTCTTAGTAAATCAGGCCCTAATAGTTGTATTACTACACTATTAGCAATATTACTATTATTTTAGTACTGAATGAATATAAATGGATTGTATTTAAAGAATAACGCTCTGGATAAGAGCATTTGCTAAATGCCTAAAATGTAAATGTAAAAAAGAGCCACCCTTCCCAGAAGGCTACTCCCGAGAGCGCGGCGGCAGAAATTGACGCTAGCTCCCTCCTGTGCGATTCAGATCGCTCCCCGACTGCGGTCAAGTGGACTGGAACTCCAGCAAATGTGAGAATTGCTACCCTGAAGAGCGGTGAAGCATACGGAGCTTCGGTCCAGTCAGCCGGATCGAGGAGGAGAAGCCGCTCGACGGGAATCTTTCACCAGCGCGACCGGAGCGACCGGATCGCTCTGCGCGGAATAAAGGGAGACATCGCGAGTCGCTTGTTACCGTGACGACTACGACAGGCAAAATATGAGGCGGGGAATGCTTTTCACCCATCGGAGGTACCGTACACGCGCAGGTCACGCGTATAATTGGATACACGGAGGTAGCGTCCGTCTTTACTTAATGGTGCTCAGTAACCGCCTTCATCGTATTAATGCTGTAGAGAGGAGTGTCTTTGGAGATGAACAATGCCCAGGCGCTAAAGCTCGAGTGCAACACGACACTGACATTCCCCATGTGTCACTGCCTTCTCGGCCACCAGATGTGAACCCAAACGCACCGTTTACGGGACATTCTGGAACGACACCCGAAACGACCTCTTCTACTCCCCACCCGCAGTAATCTGAGCAATCTCTTTATTTCCTTGAATTTCCTTTCGGACAATGTTATAGGTACGGCCGTGTAAGACTATCTGTCCAATTGTACCTTCTTTTGTTACAATACAAATTGTTTGTTTGCTTATTAGGTTAACATTAGGCTAACATTACACTTATTGATTACAAGCAGGTCTCTGAGCCTTCTTGATGATACCGCACTTTTGCATTCCTCAGAATAACACTGATGTTCTCCGCTAATGTACGTGGCTCAGGATAAGAGCATCTGGCAAACGATTGTCATGTCATGTCATGGCATGCAATGTCATGTCATGTCAAGTCATGTAATGTAGTGTCATGTAATGCTACGTAATGTAATGTCATGTCATATAATGCAATGTCATGTAATTTTACGGCCTGCCGTGAAAAACATTGGCTCTCCTAGTGCGGGTAGCGGCTAGCGTCGGTCTAGCGTGCAGAGTAGCGGTGAACTCACTGACCTGTGAAGAGGGGTCGGGCGAGGTCGTGAGGGTACGGGAAGCCAGGAAACACGCCGGGCGCAGGGGGGCGGCTGAACAGGTCCAGCTTCCCGTTCATGTCCAGTTTGTGAGGGTCCAGCTGCATTTGCTGATGAGGGGCCAGTGAAAGAGAGAGTGAAAGAAGAGAGAAGGTAAACTTTTTTTAAACACTTATTTTTCCAAATGACCTGGGAAATGTATTCCACCCCCACCCCAGGAGACACTAAGAGGCAGGAGAGGGGAATAGGTGTTGCTAACAGAGGGCAAGGTCAGAGACGGAGTCAGTGTGTTTATCTCGACTGATCAACGTGGGGAAAGATCTCCTATAACGTCTCAGGCGGCCCGACAGTAATCCACGAGGTGCTCACCTTCATCTTTTGCTGGTGGTGGTAGATCTGCCAGGCGATTTGCACGTGGACTGCGCACCATTTTCCAGGTTTCTGGGTGAAGGAGAGAGGAAATGGCGCTCACGTCAGTCAGTCCTTTAAGGCAGGGAATTACACAGCAAAACTCAAATCAACAACATCAAGACTGATACCAGAGCCAGCAAACAACACCTACTCTCACTGAGGTCCTGAAGGGATCTGTTACCTGCGCAGAAACATACGAGAGACAATTCATTATTAATGACACAAACCACTGCAGCAGAACCACAGACATGAGAACACAAGAGGAATGGAGGTCATATTTTTATTTTTTTTTAAAATTCAGAAATTTTAGGAACTGGAATACTTTGTCTGGAATTCTAACTAGCATTAGAGAAATCTTATTTTTAAACATGCTCTCAGTCAACCCCCTTTATCTAATTTTGAAGTGATTTTGGTTTTAGTTTTTGCACCAACGAGAATAAAGAGCTTCATTAAGGTGTGTATTCTATTCTGGGTTTCATACGCTGTTCATTTTACGGGTGAGTCTGTAGCTCGGAGGGTCAAATGACGGCAGCATAAAACAGAACGTCGGATTGCGAGAGTCAGGTGTCGGGGCTTATACCGCGTGTAAACGTCTCCATGGCGACCTTTGTGACATGGCATTTAAAAGAGGGTTTTCTAGAAGGTTTGGTTTGGCTATGACTTCCTCTAAGCCAATGTGTGTGTGTGTGTGTGTTTTTTTCCCCCCCTATGAAATAAGATTAAATGTTTCCATTGAATTGCAGGGGATCCGCCACTGGTCTGTTGTCTGTAGAGAGAAGGGGAGGGAGGAGGGGCGGAGCGGGAAGCGGTACGGGGGGGGGGGGGGGCGGGGCGGGGGGCGGCGACGGCGGCTTACCCGCGGGTCCTTCTGCAGGAGTGTGTGAGGGACGGCCCCGGGGCGGGCTGCTACATCAATGGGATTGGAGGCCTGGGAGATGGAGTGTGAGAGAGAGAGAGAGAGAGAGAGAGAGAGAAGGAGGGAGGGGAGGGGGCAGCGGGGGGAGAGAGAGAGAGAGGGAGGGGGGGAAAGAGAGAAAGAGGGCAAAGACAGAGTGAAAGAGGGAGGAAGAGAGAGGCATAGGAAACGGAGAAAGATGTATGGACAGAGAGAGAGGGAGAGAAAGAGGAAGAGGTAAACATCTGTGACACGGACACAGTTCTGAAAGATGACATGAACAGGACCCCTCTGGTAAACATTGACGGCCATTGCTAACGCTAACGCTACGCATGTGCTGGTGTTGGAGGAGGAGAAGCCACATTCCTTAGTCTGGAAAAATTAATCGGGTCTGCATTAGACTGGAGCACTTGCCAGAAGAAGGAGGTTTACAAGCTCCAAAAAAATAAACGAAAAAAAACCTCCAAATAAAATCGCCCCAGACCAATAAGAACTCAAGGTGAGTAGGACAAAGAGAGAGGCAAAGGCCCACCTGCCAATCTGAAGAGCACTGGGCCCTGCAGCTTTCAAAAGCAGAGTGCCTAGAGCAGGACCGTACTAATCTATCCACAGAGCCCTGCAGCTTTCAAAAGCAGAGTGCCTAGAGCAGACCGTACTAATCTATCCCAGAGCCCGACAGCTTTCAAAAGGAGAGTGCCTAGAGCAGGACCGTACTAATCTATCCCAGAGCCCTGCAGCTTTCAAAAGCAGAGTGCCTAGAGCAGACCGTACTAATCTATCCCAGAGCCCTGCAGCTTTCAAAAGGAGAGAGTGTCTGGAGCAGACCGTAATAATCTATCCCAGAGCCCTACAGCTTTCAATAGAAGAGTGCCTGGAGCAGGCCATACCAATCTGTGTTAAAGTGGATATTGGGGGGGGGGGGCACAGACAAGTGGTGCCCCCAGCAGCATTGCTGGCTGATATTACTGGTACTTCAGCCCCCGAACGGGAGCTCTACACTGTACCCCAGTCATCCGGAGGCTTGCAACAAAAGGCCTAAATGGGGTCTGCGGGCGACAAGGGCCTCGCAGATTTAGGCCCGCTTTGATTGGCGGCTTACACAGGGTCAGAGGCACTGGATCCCCTGCCAAGCGCAGATCGTCACAGCTGCTTATCTTTTCCCCAGCCCTGCCTGCGCGCTGTCGTTAAACACAGACGGGCTTAAAGCCTTGTTTGCATAGCCCATTATGGGGGCCGGGGCAGATTTATCAGGCCTGTTACACTTATAATACTGCTGCCATCCTGTAAACACACATGTACAGTGAGGCTTTAACGTCATCAATGCAAAGCCCCTGTTCCTTTACTGATTTCTATTATTGTGGAACTGACTGAAAAGGCATGCAGCATTACTGTGCATGTGTCCTGCGTGCCTGCGTTGTTTACATGCGGGTTTCGTAGGCGTGCATCAGTCTGTCTGCGCTTGTCCACGTTTGGCGAGCGCGCATCTGTTTCTGTTTATGTTTGCGTTTCAAGTTTACGAGTGCTTCTAAGTGCTTGTAGTAAGAGTGAGATTTATTATAAGCTAGTGTCTGTGAGTCTGTGTATATGCGCGTGGTTTGTAGAGTGCTTGTAAGCACACACCTGTGAGTGTGTGTACGTGTATGTTTGTACACGTGTGTGTGTGTGTACACGCATCGTGTGTATAAGGGCATGTATGAGAGTTTATGTTTGTTTGAAGGTACATATGCGTGTACAAGCATGTGTTTGTCAGTGCAGTGTGCATGCGTGCCAGTGTGTGTTTGTGTATATGTGGGGGTGTGAGTTTGCGTACACATGAGTGTGTGCATGTGAGAGTTTCTTTGTGTACATTAATGTCTGCGTGAGTGTGCATGTGCCTGTGTGTGATAGTTTCTTTGTGTACATTAATGTCTGTGTGAGTGTGTGCATGTGCCTGTGTGTGATAGTTTCTTTGTGTACATTAATGTCTGCTTGAGTGTGTGCATGTGCCTGTGTGTGATAGTTTCTTTGTGTACATTAATGTCTGTTTGAGTGTGTGCATGTGCCTGTGTGTGATAGTTTCTATGTGTACATTAATGTCTGCTTGAGTGTGTGCATGTGCCTGTGTGTGATAGTTTCTATGTGTACATTTAATGTCTGTGTGAGTGTGTGCATGTGCCTGTGTGTGATAGTTTCTATGTGTACATTAATGTCTGTGTGAGTGTGTGCATGTGCCTGTGTGTGATAGTTTCTTTGTGTACATTAATGTCTGTGTGAGGTGTGTGCATGTGCCTGTGTGTGATAGTTTCTTTGTGTACATTAATGTCTGTGGTGAAGTGTGGTGCATGTGCCTGTGTGTGATAGTTTCTATGTGTACATTAATGTCTGTGTGAGTGTGTGCATGTGCCTGTGTGTTGTATAGTTTCTTTGTGTACATTAATGTCTGCGTGAGTGTGTGCATGTGCCTGTGTGTGATAGTTTCTTTGTGTACATGCACGTGGGGGGTTACCTTGGGGCTGGAAGGCCTCCTTGCAAGTGAGCTGAAGGGGTCCTGAGTGTGGGGAGCAGAGGAGGCATGCCCGGCATCGTAGGGGGGGTAGGAGGGAAGAACTGGGACAGAAAAAACACACAACTTAACACCCCTTATTTTACACACACACACACACACACACACACACACACACCACACACACACACACACACACACACACACACACACACACACACACACACACACACACTACACACACACACACACACACACACACACACACACACCTTAACCCCCCTTATTTTAGACACACACACGTAACACACACAACTTAACACCCCTTATTTCACACACACACACACACACACACACACACACACACACACACACACACACACACACACACACACACACACACGCGCACACATACACAAAAACATACACAACCTAACACCCCTTATTTTAGACACACACAGGTAACACACACAAACAAACACACACTCGCACGCATACATGCACGCATGCACGCACGCACGCACACGCATGCACAAAAACATACACAGCCTAACACCCCTTATTTTAGACACACACACGCACCACACACACAGCTTAACACCCCGCATTTTAAGCGAGTTACGCTTTTTGTGCACTTTGTTTGAATACTTACGTTTGAATGCCTCAGGAAGGGATTGTCCAGTTTTGGGGCGTACTTGTCGAACTGCAAGAGAGAAAGCGAACCGTGAACAAGAGACCACAGAACCGCGACTCAAATACCATCAACTTACACTGCATCTGTGACAAAGGCAGCGAAAGGAAGACTTTTCAAACATGAAATAGAGGCATTATAATTTCACAGAGGAAGGAAAGCAGATGGCAACATCACTCATTATCCATACAGTAATCAAGTAAAGACAATATAGGAGGCGCTGGGAACACCACAGAGCAGTCAGCAGCTGGCAATGGCAACAGAGGGCTCTCTGAAAATTAGGAGAAAATCCCAACCTCAAACGCTCATTAATGCCACCGAATTTAATCATGCAAAAAAGAAGAGAAAAGAGGAGGAATCGGTCTCGCGGTGAAGCTGTGATTTCACATTTCGCACGTCTACGTGCAAAACAACGCGCAGCCCTTCAAACACGGTCCTGGACCTCATTCTCGAAGCGTGCCGCCGCTTTAGCACACGGCCCTCCCCTGGAAGCCAAATGTAAATGTCAAGATTTTTGTGTACCGAGCTCCGGAAAGATAATTAACCATGAACCAGAGATGAGGTCTACGGTTGTAAAAGCACGGGTCGATCTGACAAAAAGGCCACCTTAATTAGGAATGAATGAAGCTCTACATTTTAACATTTTTTATGCCCTGAAAGATTTCCAGTTTATTTATTATTATTCTTTTTTTTCAAGGCCTGCATGAAATTAAAGGAGTTAAGGAATCTCATCAAGTAGCGATTCATAAAAAAAAGAAAAAAAAGAATCCAATTTGTTATAGCCACCGTAGGGCTTTTATAAATGTCTTTGTACGTGGGCATGTGACTGTAAGACGGAGAGATTAAAACGCAAGGGGGAAGAGTGATTGATTTCTCTTTCATAAAGCTATGCTTTCACATGCTTTGTGTTTTTAGGCCTTAATTGTTGGCTCACTGTGCAAACTTTTTCTCTCTCTCCAAAAAACATGCATATTCTTAGAAACGTTTCATTTGATACGGTATTAGATCACAGCTGGTAGTCGGGGGAGAAATGCTGTCATATATAAAAATGTGCTTTTTGAAAGCTGGGTCTGGTTTTTAGCAGTTCTGAAGAAACACATTGCGGCAGACCACATCTGTAACTGACAGACAGACGGACAGATTTGGGACTGCTGAGTTTGTAAAGAAATGAATCTCAGACGGGCCAGTCTAGATCCAAACCTCCGGTGTGGTTTGGTAGAGACTATTTTCCGGGATACTCAAGAGATTACTCAGAGGCTAATAAAATTATTCTGTTTGGATTTTTTTTGTTTTTGTTGTTGTTGAAAAGGTTTAAAGTTGGGTAGATTTTAATCCTGAATCAAAAGGCTTATGGTTTCAGACTCTCACTGTTGGCAAGTGCCATAAGAGAGAGAGAGAGGGAGAGAGGAAAGGGAGCGAGGGAGGGAGGAAGGGAGAGAGGAGGGAGGGAGAGAGGAGAGAGGAGGGGAGAGAGAAGGAGGGAAGAGAGAGAGTAAGGCAGAGAGGAGAGAGAAAGGAAGGGAGAGAGAGAGGGAGGAAGGGAGAAGAGAGATAGGGAGGGGAGAGAGAGTGACCCCACTTTTTCTGCTCTTGAAAGGGGTACTTTGTGAGCACTGGGTCCATCCATTGAGACGCCCCTCCCCCTTTTCAAAACCGGCTAATAGCAACTGACAGTAACTTATTTCTATTACATAAATACACAAACCATTTGCAGCCACTTTTTGCCCGTGTTTTTTGCAAGGCCACTGTTGGTGTGCGCCTGGGGGGAATGCAAAACAGTGACGGCCGTGTGTGTGTGTGTGTGTGTGTGGGGGGGGGGGGGGTAAGGTGTCTCTCTTTGGCGGTAATGGGCACGAGGGCTGTAATTTTCTCATGACTGAGACAGCAGTGAGGGAGCTTTCCTCTTGCATGAAGTGGGGCTATTCACAGCTGGGGCAGGAGGGAGGGAGGTGGGGGTTGCTCTGCGCTGCCGTGACGACAGCAGTGTGTTCGCCGGGTGATAATTGCCCCCTACTCAAACACAGGATGGCCCTATTCACGAGAAAAAATTTCAATAAAAAAATGGCAAGCTAGCACGTGGCTTTGTAAAAACTAGGGTCTGTTTCATGTTTTTACACTTGGGGGGTGTGGGGTGGGGGGAATGAATGCACCGGGCTTTATGATTTCTCTGTAAAACTCAGCCATTGTAATTTACAGCCTGTGTCTGTGGATTATTGTAAACAGCTTAGGATAATTAAAGCTGCATATTTCATCTTTAAACAATTAAAGATATTTCTTTACAGAGACAGAGGGGGGAAAGAGAACTCAGTGTTGCCATTTGGCAAAGCAGCTGCTTAGGGGAGTATAACAATAAACAAATACAGAGGATTCATAATTTCATTAATTATAGCTATTAGCCAAAGGCTGTTGCACAGTTTAAATAACACAAACTGCTAAATATAAGCACAGCTGGGCTGCTACAGCAACTGTCTTTTCACGAGAGAAACATTAAAGCAACCACAAAGACATCATCATTTCTGCTGTTAAAATAAACAGCCAGGATAAGGGAGACAAAATTGTTATGGGGGTGGGGAGGGAGAAAAATTGGTTAAATAAAACATACAACACACTCCTCTTGCGGTGAAACACGAGGACATAAAAAGTCATCTAAACATTTCCAACTGCATTCCGTTACCATTAAACATTTCAACTCCAAAAAACAACAAAAAAAAGACGAAGCATTTTTCAAACACATTGATGCTTTTAACTACAGAGTACGAGTCATTTACAGTGAAATAAAATAAATAAATAGAGTGGGTCATGAGAGAAAATACATTGGATTAATGCCATTTAACTTACACTCTACACACAATCCACTTATACACCAGGGTATTTACTGAAGCAATGCAGGTTAAGTACCTTTCTCAAGGTTACCGACAGCAATGTCCCCGTCTGGGAATCAAACCCGCAACCAGAGCTACAATCCCAGTTCCCTAACCCCAGCTCTACACTGCCGCCCACTAAAAGCAGCAGGACAGCTGACTTTCACAAATGCTCTTTTTCTGGGCATTAGCCACAATCTAAACTACCTCTTAGTTATTAAATGCTAAAACATGAGCTTTTGCTGCTCTGAAA
Organism: Synaphobranchus kaupii; assembly: GCA_029718625.1. Classification (NCBI taxonomy): domain Eukaryota; kingdom Metazoa; phylum Chordata; class Actinopteri; order Anguilliformes; family Synaphobranchidae; genus Synaphobranchus; species Synaphobranchus kaupii. The sequence continues at coordinate 26,926,045 of CM056376.1, read as the reverse complement.
CATAAAAATATGGGATAATCCGTTGGTCACGACACGCAGGATGAACAGGCTCATGTCCTTCTTACAAGAGGTCATGACCCAATGGATTATTTTGGTAAGAACTCACGTCGAAATGCCACTTCACATTAATTCCTTACAGTAATCTTTTTGAGATTGAGATGCGTTTTGCAGATAAAACCCCCCAGCGGTTTAACAGAACCGTTTTCTTCCTAGAATCAGTGATGCCAATGTTTAGTGCCTGGTGGCAGCAAGGATGCGGAAGAAATTATGCGTTGTAAGAGCGGTAACAATGACATCATTCTTTTCATCTGGGCTGGAGTCATTTACTCCGACTTTGAGCATTGAATCTGTCATTATCCAGACCTCTCTTCACAACCGTAAACCACTCCTGATTGGTGTTTTTGTTGCTACCACAGACAAGGAAATGAGAACATTTGAAAACATTGAAGAATGGCTTCAAATGAAAACATTTCCTGTCATTCAAATTTTTTTTCTCCTCCCTCCGTCATTGAGGAGACGAGTGTTAGTGTTGGAGAAACGACAACAGAGAGATGAATGTTCACCCAACAAGAGATTCGCGAAACGCATTAGCGAGATTGCGTGTTGCCGTGGTGATGAACGTACGACTTGGGTACTTTGTAACCTACTAAAGGCTAACCCTTTTTCAATAGACCAATAGCTGCTTGGGCGAACTTGTTCGAGAAAGGTACGTTGTGAAGGGAAGCCCACCGGACAGATTCAACCTGTTCATAGTTTGGCTACAGCGTTGAAACGTTACTTGACTGAAACTTTAGGGCAGACCGTCCTCGTTTGCCCTCACGTTGCAAGCAAAGGTAATGTAGCCGAGTAACGCATACTCCAGCTTAAAGACCTGTGTGTAAAGAAACAAGACTTATGGCCGAGTGAATGGGGCAGCAATAACTCAGAGGAGGTGTTTGGCGGTTGGGGGGGTGGGGGGGGTGGATGGGGTCTGTGGATTCAGGGGTGGGAGTGGAGGGGGGTGAAGGTAGAGTTTTTTTTTTTTTTGGTGGGTGGAGAGGGAAGGTGGGAGTGTTTTTTTTTATTTTATTTTTTTTAAAGTTTGTTTTACTTATCCTCACATTTCTGGCTGGGGTACGCACCATGGGGGGTGCGGTGGGCGGAGCCAGCGTGGCGGAAAATGGCGTGAAGGTGTGCTGGTGGGTGTGTTGGTGCTGATGCATGTGCTGGTGTTGGTGAAACTCGGCCCTCAGGAGCGAGACGGGGGCCATTGGGGACGAAGAGGAGGGCCCCCGGCCCCGCTCTGAACTTTGAACCAGGAAGCGGTTGTTCAGCTCCTGCCGCAGAAGGTCATGCTCTGTAAGAAAGGAGAGCGAGAAAGAAAAAAAAAAAAAAAAAAAAATGGGGGAAAAAAAAAAAAGGAGAAACAAAAAAGGCAAAGGGAGCGCCAGTCAGTCTTCACAACAGAGAGAACAAGAAGAAAAAATAGTCACCTGGCATTCCCTGTTTCTCCAGCTCATGCTGTGAGGGTTTTCTACGTGAGGACTCATTGGTGGTGGTAAGAGAGTTGCCTGTGACAAAGTGCCAATCAGAATCCCCGAATGAGGCTGGCAATACATGATTGGTTGGTTGAATGATATCAACAGGCTGGTATCTAAGGACAAGAAAGAACACCAAGAGTCATCTCAGCAGAAAACACAAGACTCTCTAACTCTCCTGCCCTGGGTCTAGGCTGTGAAGTTAATCAAAAAAGATATATGTGCTTCTCTATATCATTAAAGTATACTGAACTCCCATTGCAGATGTTCATACTCAAATATTTGTACTCACGCACACATGATAATATCAAAACACAGATGGTAATATAAAAATAGGTTCTTAAATGAAAGAAATCTTTCATACCTTCAAATAGATAAACAATGGGATTTGTTTTTCCATAAACAAGCTTGTTATACTATGCTATAATATACCATGCTATACCATACTATGTTACTATCTACTGGTATTTCTCACACAGGTATATCAATGAAAAATACTCACAATATAGTTCTCTCTCCTTTAGTTAAAACACATTCTTGTACAGGTAAACAAAAAGGCAGTTTCAAAAAGAAGTTTTGACTTCTGTGTTGAAGTTGACAAATAGGAGACGGTTCCTTTAATCTAACCCTGGGCTCTCGATGGCCAGCCAAAGAGGAGCTGCAGTGTCTGCAGGTTTTTGCTCTTTACTTTCAATCAGTATCCAATTTAAGCCTTGGAAACAAGGGGTGAACTCGATAGCCAATCAGAGTCTTGAACTACGCACTTAACTGCTGAGACCCGCCAAAATCTGTAGATGCCCGCGCGGGGCCCTACGGGCCAGGAGTTTGAGATCTCTGGTCGAACCCCTGTCACGACGGTGTGAATACACCAAACGCTTGTGCTCTAAACCACAGTAAACACCTGTTAAACACATCTAATCGCATTATGAGACGGACACTTTGGAGACTGACGCATAGACATATCAAAATACAATCTGGCGAGCACCTGCTCTCGCCCATGATCTCCCATCATCACATTTGCTGGGTTTCGCAGATTTTTATAGAGACAAATTCATTGTCCAATAATATCAGTCGGCAAACGCGCAAACCTGCCCCCGCCGCCATATTCGTATTGATTTAATTGAAAATAAGATGAATGGAAATGGGTGGGAGATTGAAGAACGTGCACTTACCACAGTGTGAAATTACAATACTAAATGGGGTCAGAGATGCTCCCAAAGGAGCCCTGCTGAATGTCTAATTATTTCTGAATCATCCGGAACATCAAAAACAGCTTCTATTAATGTGCAGTTTATAATATTAGTTTTTATATATATACATTATTATTATTTTCTATATATAACTTTACCTTTATTTAACCAGGTCGGTCAACTGAGGACCTGGTTCTCTTTAGCAGTGACAAATTGGGGAATCAAAGTGGGTAAAAACACAAGGGATTATGTAGCCAATCAGATGTCAGGGATTAGTAACCAATCAGATGTTGGGGATTATGTAGCCAATCAGACGTCAGGGGCGATGAGGTGTCTGGATATCTAAGCCAGTTTTAGTGGGAATTTGGCCAGGACACTGGGATTAGCACCCCTGCAGTTTCTAAAAGTGCCACGGGATCTTCAATCACCACGGTGAGTCAGTGAGTAAGTTTGTCTTGGTGGTTTCTTTTTTTACTGCTCTGACTACAACACTGGTTGATCTTGGCAAGCCAAGTAATTTAATGACCACTTTGGCCTACGGGCTGCAACATTTCATAGTTAAGTATTTTTCCCTCCAATTCCAAACCACTAGATGCTTACCTCCATGTACAGCAAGGGACACGCCTACAAGGAAACAACTACACTGACTATATTTTCCTTAACAATTTATCATTATGTAAATTAGTACTGTGCATAGCCATGTAAGCCTGGTAAGGTTTATAAAGGGAAAATGAACACTTATTCACTTTGTCATATGAGCTATGCATATTTAATTTGATCTGTATTCATAAATATAATGATGTTCAGACCGTTTTCCTTTTTGATAAACTGCCTTTTACACCCTGATAGCATGTTTTTACAGAAAACAAGTGTCAAGATTATAAATCTACAAAAATAAAATGCATACAGGCCCTATATAATAAATATTGTAAGCGTAAAAGAGGGCTGTTTACTTCCAAAAATCTTCAAAGCATTGTAAAAGTAGCCCGATTTTGAACTGTCAGAGCAGTGCAGAACTACAAGTCCCAGATTGCTTTGCTCCTACAGTGACTTCCTACCTGGGTAGGCGGTTCCAGTGGGGTGCCCTGGGACCACAAGGCCGTTGGTCGGTAAGGTGGGAGGTGGCGGCAGTGTGGCGGGGGTTGCGAACATGGCCGGATGGCGATGTGCGGATGTAGGCAGGGAATAGTGTGAGGTAGAGAGGTTGGCGATGGACAGGGGGAGGGCAGGGGTGGAAGGGGGAAGGCTGTTGATGTGGGGGGAGGGGGGCAGGTGGTGTTTGGGGAGGCCGACCCCTGCGAGGCTGCTGCTGCTACTGCTGCTGCGACTGTGCGGGGGGGGGGGGGCAGAAGAGAGGAGGGAGAGAGATGCGGTGAGCAAGGATTCAAAAAACATCAAAAAATGCATTATTATTATTATTATTATTATTATTATTACAAACGAGGCTAAGACGTGACCCGCTAGACACACGACACAGGGGCGGAGCCTTACCTGATGTTGTGAAGACTACTGTACAGCGAGTGATGCACTTGGTGATTGATTATAGGCGGAGCGTGGTGGGGAGGGGGTGGGACCCGCAGCTCCTGGTGAGGCTGCGATTGGGCCCTCAGCGGCGGAGGGGTGGGGATGGGCGGAGCCGCCTCCTTCTTGACGGGCAGGGGGGGCGGGGACGCGATCCGGGGCCTGGCGGGGGCAGCCGCCGGGTCAGCTCGGGCCGGGGAGCCAGCGGGCGAAGTCGCAGGGGCGGGGCTTGGGACAGGCGGGGCGAAGGGCGCCTCGATGCTCTGCTCCTGGCTACGCTGGAGCCCCGAGACTTTGGTCGAGCTGCAAGTCTTGGATTCGCGAATCTCATTCGCCGTCACACCTACAAACGTGACCGAAACACACACACACAATCAGAGACAAATCACATATTGCGTCATTTCAACTAGACTCCCGTGAATTAATTGGGCCCATTTTTTAAGGAATATTTATTTCTTATACGCAAAACAATTGAGAGTATAATGGCAGGTATAGCTAAATGCCTATAGCGGTCGTTTGGCTGTAATTGATGATGTAGCACGAGCAGCAGGGCTAAAAGACGGCGTAGCCACCACCACAGCTGCCTCTCCCCGGCCTCCACTACCCCCACATCCTACCCAAGATTCTCCTTTATTTCTCTCCCTTGATTTTATGAAGTGTTTAATCAGGTCATTTTCATGCTTGACTATAATCAGATGATCCAATTTCTGTGAGCGATCCAGTCAGTATGAATAAATCACACCTAATTAAAGTTAAATGCCTTTCCTATTCAGGGCATTGCTGAGCACACAATCTGGCATGAAATAATTATGTTTCAATTGTGCAGCGAAAAGAGACCGCGGCCCCTTATCTTGGCCCTTTCCCCACGTTCTACCCCCACAGAGATATTTCCTGGGATTTCACGAGAAGACCAAAACCACCCCCCCCCCCCCACCCCACCCCCCTTCAGTGTCATTCCGGGTCTCCTGGCCACACAAGTAGCCTGGAATTTCAAGGATTCCAGAAAGCGTTGGAACTGACAAACCTTGCCCAGTGATGCGGTAAATGGGCTAAAATGAGTCAAACCAGAGGTGAGGTGGAGGGGGGGCATATCTCAAGTCTAGAGTGTATTATCTTAGATATTTTATATATATATATATTTTTCTTTTTTTTTAGGCACAACGACGGAAAACCCCCGAAACGTGCATTTTGATTAAAGGGACGGCATCCTTCAGTAATCTAAGACGCTCACTACAAACGGCTCACTGCCAGAGGCGGAGCTGGGAGAACAGAAGCGAGGTGACTGGATTCGTGTTTTTGGAATTCGCAACGTGGGTGATTTTGAGTAATCAGAGCACCCCTTCTGGAAAGGGAGAAATTGGCTTGGGGCACGGCGAAATTAACAGCTTTGTGTCTGAAGGAGAGAGCGAGAGCGAGAGAGAGCAACAGAGAGAGAGAGGGATGGGGAAAGAGGGAGAGAATTTTTTAAATTTTAAAACCAACTTTATTGTCATAGGACACAGCTCAACAACATGTACAAGTGACCCTCAAAAATTATTCACCAGAGCAATGAAAACGAGAGAGAGAGAGAAAGAGAGACAGAAACAGAATGATGCATTGGGTGTCTGTAATCTTTACCTTTAAAACAGGCTGAATTCCAGACGGCTTACTCCAGCCCCAATTAAAAACCTCCAAAGGCCCAGCCGAGCTGAGTAACAAACGAGCGCCACACAAGTGCTTAGGGGCCAGCGCCAGTTAAACTCAGCCAGCCCCTTAATGCAATTTCCAAGGCTTATTAGACTCAATTTAATCTTTCAAGGATTCAAGCCCCAATAAAAAAAACCGTATAAATAAAAAAAAATAAATATATTTTCACATTTTGCTTTACAGCTTTACGGAAGGCGGGAAATGTGGAGGGGGGGGGGGGAGATGGGGGGGGGGGCGTGGGTTCCTAATGAGCGGCGGCTTCTCGAAAAACGCGCCCCAGCGAACCGTCGACGCGTTCTTCTAAGATTCCCGCCTTCTTTCAGACGGGCGGAAGAGATTCCGCTCGCTGAAAACGTCGTCGCCCTTCGCCCATGTTGCCTTGGAAACCCCTTTTCTCCGAGACACATTGTGTTTGAAACCCTTTGCGGTTGGAGTCTGGCCCGGTGGATGACTGCTGCTGTAATACTAATGGTACAATGAGGCGAGGGGTACCTTAATGATGATTCTAATGGGATGTAATGGCAGAGAGGAGCTGAGAAGCGTCAGCCCCGCTCCGTCCTCATTAAAAGAATCCGGCGAGTCGGCGAGTCGGCGGTTGGGGGTGGGTCTCAACGCACAATGCTCCTCCGCGGCTCGCGACGAGAGGCATTGATTCTAATCTCATTTTAATCACGGGGCGAACGCCAGAAACGCAAGATGCCCTCAATCGCTTGTAATATTTTAGATTTTCTCCTGGCCGTTGCAGCTGATTGAGTATTGAATAAAGTGCCACACATTTGCACTGTAATCAGCCCACCTGTCTGCACACCTGCCTAAGAGAGACCTGTACTTCCAAAGGAGGAAACCTAACAGGCCGTATATATACACGATTTACACGCCGATTTCAGTCAACACGGTCTATCAGCAGGTGCATTTAACATGGTATGCAAACCACCACTAGAACCACACAAACTGTGAGAGATACCTAATGAAGCAGCGTACAGCTGCACAAACTGTGAGAGATCGTTTGTGACGCTGCTTCACAAGTTGACACAAACCCACACACACACATATGGTCCCCAAATGGTCCCCTCTAATATTATCATGTTGTATTGGGAAGTACTGAAGAAGGACATATCCAAAAAGAAGAACATATCCTGTCCCCCTCAAAGTTGAAATGAGATCTACGTCCTTGCGTGTATGTAAATTTGAGCGATACGGTTGGGGGGGTGAAACAGACAGCAGGCTTCGGCCTAAATGATGCATCCAGAGGGGACCTGAGTGACCTCTTCTATCGCAGCACAGCTGTCCTGACCCCCCCCCCCACACAGCACCTCCCCCCGCTTTTTTCCCCTGCTGACCCCCATTTCACCCACAGTGTCTCCAGCAACATCTGGACTGTTCAGGCCCACCAATCAGGCCCCGCGGCACGAGGCAAACAGCAGGCCGACGTCTCTGTACTGACCTCTGCGCAGGTGATCAATCAGGGGGTTCAACCCCTACCCAACACCCCCTTGGCCTCTAAAACATGGTTGCTGTGTAACACGTTCTTTAATCTCCAAAAACGCTAACATTTGATTGACATTAACGGCGCTGTTGCTTGCCTGGAGTGTTTTTTTTGTTGCAAAAACAACCAGAAATTTCTTTTGAGAACTGAGGTGCTTAAAAAAATAAAATAAAAAAAAAACTAATCTCAGCTTTTTAACAGAAACAGCTGAATGGCGACATCGTCAGAGTGCAAAGAAGGACAGCTTAACGGTTCAGGCCCGGCCATCGTCGACATCATTTCCAGGAGAAGCAGTGGAAGTTTAAAGATTAGATATCTAAGCAGATATATGTCAGATGTAAATTGTGCCGTAGCCTCAGGCTACTGCTACAGCAGTGCTGAGCACAGCAACTGTAGACTGCAGACTGTCGGCGTTCTTATTTACAGGGAAAACGCTGCGGTTTTTTCACACCATGGATCTGCTAGAGCTTAAACAGGCACATTTGTAAAAATAAACCAAAACTATTTTTCTTGTTGTTGACATTTAGCAGATGCTCTTAGCCAGAGAAACTTACACAGCTTACATTTTACATACAATCCACTTACACAGCTGGATATGTACTGAAACAATTTTGAAAGTAAGTACCTTGCTCAAGGATACAACGGCAGTGCCTCAACTGGGAATCGAACCTACGACCTTGGAGTTGCAAACCCAGTTCCTTGGCCAAAAAATAAAAAATCGCTAACTAAAACGGCTTGATCCTGCTCCAGCCGCAGCGTTCCCAGTCGAAGGAACTCTTCACCTGGGATGAGGAATTTCCAAAATCCCGAATGTTTCTCTCCCAGCCAACTGCGCTAGCCAAGGCATAATTCAAAACAAGGCAACCATTTAGATGGCTAAAACAGATACCGGCCATCTGGAAACTACCGTTTCTGGTAATCAACACCTCCAGGAGTTACCGCGAGGCTCCATTCCGGAATCTTGGTTTAAAAGGGACCGTCTGATTCCATCTTTGTGATTTAGGACGATGGCGAGTGGCAGGCTGTGAAGGCTCTAATCTCCAGCCAAGTCAAACACAATCAGCAAAAAAACTAAAATAGTCAATCTGAACCTTGGGCACCAGTTTCTCAGAAAAAAAACTACAATCTGCCTTGCAACAGTTATTAATATTATTTATTTTACATTTTCTTCTGGGAAAAAGGGTTAATCGCAAAGCCTTGGAAAACAATTTCTCCCTCCAATGCACGGGTTTGAAACAGGGAGATGGAGGGGGGTGGGGGGATTGAGAGGGGATAAAATGGACAGGAAGAGGTGCCAGGGATATTCAGAGGGGTGGGGGGGGGGACAGCTGGTGCGTTTTAATTAGTTATTTCCAATACAGCCAACAAAGGCTTGAACAGGACGAGTGTATAAAGACCCGTAGCAGCGCGTAGCTGTCAAAAGCCTAATGTTCATTTCCAAAAAGCTGGCAGCTCTCAACTGGTACGAATCAGTGTTTCTGCGCGCCGTGCCTGGATTCGAACCCGGGCCATATGGCGCGAGAGGCATATGCCGCCCTCGTTCCAGGCACATGTGGTTGTTGACAAAAAAGAGGAGCGGGGGAAGTGGCGATTCAAATCAGCAGGTTTAAGCACGGCTGGCCCGTCTGACAGCACTAATCTGATTAGGGCCTGCCTGTCCAACTCGGCACTGCACGAGCCAGACTATTGTCATGGGGGCGCAGGCATTACACAGACTGTACTCCATTGTTTTATTGCCTTAATTTGTCCCGCTAATTCCCCCCCCGTTCTGTGCACATGTGCGGATCCAAACGTCAACCCCCCACCCCCACCTCCGCCCCCTCACCCACCCAGAAAGGAGAGGAAACGTGTCCGGGGCGTCTGCAGGGGGACACCCAAAAAACCATGTTTGGGGTGGACCGGGGCGACCCAAGCGCTCTGTCTATTGTCCCGCTGTCCGTGTTGACAGGGGGACGGGGGTGCACGATGAAGACGGGCGAGGGGCCAAGTTCGACTGACGCGTGTCAGACCTGCCTCTGACTCGGCTACAACCAAAGGTCAAAAGGTTAGCGCTGCAGAGATGGCGGGTAGCGACGGCTGAAGACTACGCCTCCGCCAATCACAGGACACTACGCCTCCATCAATCACAGGAGAGAGAGAAAGAGAGAGAGTGCGACCAGGCAAGACAGCAACAAGAGTAGGTCAATTCACACAAATACAAGAGATCTAATGGGAATAATAGAAGGCTGGTCTTTTATTTAGGGATTTTTTTGGTTTCACCCCCACCCCCCCTGCAGGGGAACACCGGAAAGGGAAGAACACGAACCCGCAGGAAGCCTTCTCTCCCCCGAACCCCCTCCCCCTCCCTCTCCAGGCCCGTCGGCGTGCGACCAGCAGGCTCGCAGGCGGCGTTGGAGTGCCAGGGCCCCCACCGCTCCATTAATTAGCCCGGCTCGCTCGGCCCGCCGGACTCCAAACGCGGCGGCGGCGGCGGCAGCTGTCTCGATTGATTACAGCGAGACGACGCGGCTCCGCAATTATCTAGATGACTGGAGACAACGCCTGCCACTTCCAATAAAGCCCTGCTGCTCCTGTTTGCCGTCACGGCAACGTGTGTGGGGTGGGGTGGGGGGGTGGGTGCTCTCATCCCTTCTTGTCACCGTGGAGACACCTATCAGGGTCCTTTCAGGCCTTCTCAACAGGGCCACGCAGCTCAATACAGGCAATAATTCTTTAACAGCACGTCTGCTTTATTTAGCCACATAATGCCCAGACAATTTCGACAATGCCTCTTTGTCACCCTGCGGGAAAACATCCTGGATTAGAGGTCTGCAGCTGCATCTCACAAACATTTACAAGCCTTTGAGAAGAAGAAAATACAACAAAAAAAAAAACGCACTATCAAGAAAATATTGGCTGGCTTCATTCTTTTCCTACAACTGAAAACCCAACGTGTTTTTTTTGTTTGTGTGTGTGTTGCGTAGTGTAAATGATGGTAGTCTTCTCATGCCCTCTCAAGCATGTACATACCACCGTCTGACAGAACGTGGATATAACTGAGTCTTTCAGCGGCCGTCTGATTGCTTCTCTTTAAAATGGAGTCGGTGAAATGAGAATCACTCGACAGGCTCAAGTGGCATGACGGCGAAGTGAAAAAGGCCCTGATGTTCTCCTCCGCTGGCTACCACTCTCCGTATCGGCACCTGAGAAGTCAGTCGCCGCCCTAAAAACACAAGGCCTCATCAAGACCCTGACAGCCCCTCTCGTCGTTGGCCATACATCATCCAGCGGTCATGACCCATCAGGGCCGTGAGCCATTCGGAAACCACGAAAAGGAAAATACTCCAAATATTTTCTGTCAGATTAAGTTTCTCAGGGTGTTTTTTTCCAAGATAAACTCGGTTATCCACTTTGATGCAGGCGCTGGGGTTTTTGCGTGAGGCTGTGGAACGAAACGCGAGAGTTCTCTGGATGGATCTGGAAGCATCTGTGTGGCGGTAACAGCGGTGTAACAAACCAGACCATGACAAACAAACAGCAATTCCCAGGTGACCTGACCTAAGATCCAGAGGCTCAAAGCCGTAGACCCAAGAACCGCGGTCGGCGATCGAAGTCGACCGCGGGCAGGCTCGCAGCGCAGCGGGAACGCGGATTCGGGCGAGTTACAAATAGCTTCAGCAAAGTAAGTAAACGTAAGCAGCGACTTGTCTCCGCCGTGAGAAACGGCCCTGGTGCTGTTTCAATAATTCAAACGAGCTGGATAATGCGATTCAAGCTGCAGCTAGGCGACAAATGGGGAGCATTTATTTCACGTGTTGAGCTCCTCATCGATCCTCCACTCCGCACTCAAGGGGAAAGTTATTAATTGCTCTAATTCAAATGCAAACGTCTCCGTACCAAACTCCTCCTCCTCCTCTCTCTCTCTCGCTCTTCTTCTCTTTCCCTTCGATATTCACAGAGCAATAACACAAATCCTCTGGAGCCTGTTGTCTGCGCCCCTGCAAACAAACACCTTCCCCGGGCTGAACACAAACACAGGGCCTAATCGCAGGACATGGCTCCCGGGGGGGAGCACACGGGGGAGAAGGTGCACACCCAGTACACGACGTGCATAATTGGGACACGGCTGACTTGATTTTAATTAATACTGTACGTGGAGATTTGACAAGAATGAAATTAACCTGACATGCTGGAAACTTATTTATAAACGCTGAGTCACCCCCCCCCCGTCTTCTTCTGTCTGCTTATCCAGGCGATCGAAGCTGTGGAGGGAATCTCCCAACTGCCTCCCAACCCCTGTAGCCCGGGCGACTTTCACAGGGTGACGTTTTTCACACCTCCTGCCCCGCCCCGCTGTGCGGACGGGGCCTCTGCGGTCTCCGGGGCCCCCCAGGAGACGCCTCTCGCGGGCCCCTGACGCACTGTGGATACTTAACCGCCTCCTTGTTTGCTTCGTACTTCCTTGATCCGGGACTACCCGCTGTTTTAGGGGCCACGGATTAAGGTTTTCCAATTTGCCTGTTCGGGGGGGGGGCACCCGTAGGAGGCCTTCTCTCCACGTGGGATGTGGCAGAGCACCAACCCTTCAGGAGACATCCCGAAACGGAGACAAACGCGCGGTATTAGCAGGTGAAACGGGGAGGCCCGTTTAATTACACCATCCCTCCCGTGATTAAAACACTTCAGTTAATTGGCGCGGATTGCTTGGAAGAGCTTCGCCGCCCTTTTAACACACAACAGTAAGGGGAAAGAGGAACTGCCGTTTCTTTATTTTATCCACCTGGATCCCTGTAAGACTGACAGAGCAGGGTAGGAGGGGGGGGGGAGGCGGGGCGGAGTATCGGGTTAGCACACGCACTCAGTGATTCCCCTCTGCCCATCCATCAACCTTGATTAGGGATGCTATTGGAAGCCACTTAGATTGAGAGGGGATAAAGAGCTACAAAGAGAGAGAGAGAAAGGAGGGAGAAAGAAGTTAATAAGGGAGAGGGGAGGGAGGGAGAAAGAGAGGGAGAGAGGGAGGGAGGGCATCTAGTCTTGTCATGAAAACAAATGAAGACAGGTCCATCTCCTGACCCTTGGGACTGCTGTGGGCTCCCTCCTCAAACCGACCCGTCTTCTCTCATTTCCTACTGCTGGACAACACACACACACACACACACACACACACACACACACACACACACACACACACACACACACACACACACACACACACACACACACACACACACACACACACACACACACACACACACACACACACACACACACACACACACACACGTACAGCCATACACGCGCGCACAGATACATAGACACAGACACTCACACAGTTCCACCATTGACTCGCTCTCTCACACGGTGTAAACAAGGTCCGAATGGGGAGGGGGGGGTGTGTAAACAGTTGTTTATGAATTTCTATGTGAAAATGCAAGGCAGGATCGTGCCTTGCAGCACCACGTAAAAAGTTTAAAAAAAACACATTCCGCCACTATTGAATTCCTGGCAGTGTGGAGGACGGCGTGACGGACCCTGCAAAGAATCTATGAGATTTATTTTCTGTCTTCAATCAGGAGAAAACCTTAATAGGACAAGACCGTTTCATTTTCTCACACAACACAAATAACAGACAAAGTGCGTAGTGCGTACCGCAGACCTACGTTTTACACATTTTACACGGTAATCTGACAATAATCCCAGTTTAAGCCAAAAAGACTTAATGCTGGCAGTGGAAAAAAAAAAAAGAACCAAAATAATAAGCGGCAAACAAAACAAACTTAAAGGAATTACCCGCTAATGGCAACGCCCAGAGGGGCGCCGGGGGAAGATGGACGTCAGCGAGCACGGGGGCGTATCCGTACCCCCTGAATAAAATTCTCTTATAGACCCCGACAGAGAGCAGGCCCTCAGTCTTTGGCGGACGTGCCTGTGTGTAAACGCCCCGGTTAGCGGTGTCACACTCAGTAAATGTCTCTTAACAATTTTAAAGGGAGGCACAGATGGTTCATTTTCTCCGAATATTTCATCCCCGACGCGTCTGCTTAGAGCGCACCTGGTGCAGAGCCCGGCTCCGCCGTTATTGTGTTCCTGGGTGGCTAATGCAGTCCATCGCCGCTAATATGATCTCCCGCGCTCTCCAGCACAGTCTTCCATTTACTGCTTATCACACAATCAGCGCTGACCTCCAAACCTGAAATTGCCTTGCGGTTAAGGAGGAGGAGGAGGAGGAAGAGGAGGGGCGGTGGATTGTGTCAAAAAAAAAAAAAAAAAAAAAAACAGGAAGAAAAAGCAAGGCTCTTAAGTGAGACATTGGGTCCATTCCTCTCTTGCGAAGGACCCAGAAAAAAAATGGCGAGCGCAAACGCACCCCCGCCCCCCCCCCACAGGCCGAGGGGAAAGATTATTAAATATTACACATGGGCGTCCTAACTCCACGCTCTTTGCCGTCATTTTCAAGGGTAGATCAGAGATATTAAACGTGAGCCGTTTGGGCGAAAGCTCGGAGCAGTGGGATAAAGCGCCAACGTCATTTTCGCAGTGGGCCTGCGCGTTAGCCGTACAACCGCTCCTTAGGCCGGGCCATCCCAAGCAGGGGGAGGATAAGTCTACAGACCTTCACGGGTGAAACGCCACCCCATCTCCCGCTCTCTCTCTCTCTCTCACTCTTGGTCGGCGTCCATGTTAAACAAACCTCAATCAAAGAGCGAGAGTCGTGCCTCTCTCTCAACCCCCGCCGCGGCGGAGTTAAAATAACAGCCTCTCTGGGGCCCCCGGACCTCTGGCGGGGTGGGGGCCGCCGGAGCGCAAAGCCATTAAAGGCCGTCCTCATTCCTGCAGGGCGGCGGGGCGGGGGGGGGGGGGAGGTTAAGGGCGGGGAACAGGGCGGAATCCAAAAACGCCGGTGGCCAAAAACAACACGGAAAACAGACGGCCGTTTGATTAATAGGAGGCCACACTGCGCACGCTCCTTTTCTTTATTCCCGAAGCAGGGCCGGGCCGGCGTCTGCGTTCACCGCAGCTCGTCCGTTAGCGAAAACACGGAGCAATTAATGATGTTGACCCTCGGAAAATCTGGTTTTAAGCACAATTTCCTTTCCAGTAATGCACATCTCATTATTCATTTCACCGTATGTTAATTTCAGGGTCGGTCGCCTGAACCGCCCGTAACCCAACATATGCTCGCTGCTGCGATTGAGACTGAGGATTATGAGAAGGCTAAAAAAATTTTTAAAAATTAAATACATAAATAAATAAAAAATCATGCTAGACTCTAAGCTAAAGTCGAGCTAGAAAAACGTTAGCATGACAAGTGGACTTTGGCAACAATCTACACAAATGTAGACTTATTTTTATTGGACTTCCAACCGATTTCCGCCAAAGGGCTACTCTTTCAACGGTATCGTTTTGTTGTTATCTTCAATAGCTTTCTTTAATAGAGCAAGTAAACGATTCTTATTCATGGAACGAGTCCGCATTGCGGTCGCGCTTAGCGGTGGATTTCCACACAGAGCGATTCCAACGAGGTAAATCCATTACAAAACGCGCTTAATATCCATGGAGTTCTCAGGCTCTTTCCCCTGCCAGTGATTGTGTATTATCCCGGCTGAGTGTTTTGGCCACATTTGCGCACCATCTGGTTTTGAAACCGGATGCGACGATCTCGTCCGCACGCGGCTGGCTCCGAACGAGAAGTACCGAACGCAATCAACTTCAAAAACGCAGCCCCGATCCCTTTCACAAACGCCGGGAAAACCCAAACTGACCGCAAACGAACGAGGAGTAAAAAAAAAGAAGCATAAATAAATAAATAAAAACATAAATAAATGTGAGGCCTTCACAGCTGCAGTATCCTGCGCAGTCACGCTTGACCACACTGATAAGAAACCCATCAAGCCCTCCCAACCAGAAAATGAAAACCACTCCTTTGACAACTGACTATCGCTTTAGTGGAAAGAGGAAGAATGTGTTGCGTTTTGGGGACGAGCGACTCCGGGAGAGACGCGCTCACAGAGAGACAAAATAAATAATAATTTTTTTTTAAAAAGGACTGCACTCTCTGGACCGGGCCACCTGTTAGCGTTTGCCAGTCTGCGCAGGGGGGGTGGCGGTCCCAGCAGAACCAGGGCAGACGCGAGCGGCGGCCCCTGGGCACGAGTTGGCCGGTAACTTCTCGCCAGCCGTCGAGAGATGACAAACTTGGAAGGACTCCGGTCCGCAGACCTGGAGCGTCGGATGTCCGAGCTGGAATGCCAGTGAGCGACGGAGAACCCAGACCTGGAGCTCAGAGCGTCTACACAACCCAAACCGCCAAAATGTGTGGGCCCGGGGGGGGGGGGGGGGGGGGGGGCCTTGGGTTCAAGGACAGGCAGATGGCCGCAAAACCGCCACTTCAGCCCCCCTCCCCCCATCCTCCCCATCCACCCCAACCCCCCAAAGAATGCGCCGCGACGTTGGGGCTCGTGCGAAGCATTCTTCCGGCTCGTGTTTACGTTGGTGTGCCACGCAAGGGCCCCCGCGGTAACGCTTTCCCAGCGAATCGGCCGTTCCCCGCGGTAACGCTTTCCGAGCGAATCGGCCGTTCATCTGGACTCATTCATCATTAATGGCTTCGTAAATAGAAATGTCAGATTCATGGGGGGGGTCACGGCTCTCAGATCAGCACATCTGTTTCGCGCTCTGGCGCAGCGCATTGCTTAGGGCTGGAACACACACGCGGGAGGTGTGTAGGTGCTGGAAACAAAAAATAAATAAATAAAGAATAAATTTTAGAAAAGGAAAACAGCAATTTGTCAAACACTACCCCTTGCTTAGGTCCCGCATTCCACACCACACCGTATCACCGCTCAACAAATCACCGCTTTCCACACCACACCGGATCACCACACCGGATCACCACACCGGATCACCACACCGGATCACCACACCGGATCACCACACCGGATCACCACACCGGATCACCGCTCAACAAATCACCGCTTTCCACACCACACCGGATCACCGCTCAACAAATCACCGCTTTCCACACCACAACGGATCACCGCTCACAAGGATAAAATAGCCTTAGATTTAAATTTAAAATGTTATTTATTTTAAAAGCATTATTCCGTTCATGTGCAAGAACATTGTGACCAAAAAAAAAACTCAATTTTTTTTCTGTTAAGGTCACTCTGACATTGAATGGACATGCAAGGACGTGGATTTAAATGACCATCTAGACCTCACTCGCAAGCTCACACGCGCACCACACACACACACGCACGCACACACAGAAAGACAGAGAGAGAAGGCCTGACATTTCCTTATCCATTAAAGCCGAATTTAAGCAGCAATCAATTCTAACCAATCGCATTTCACAAGGCGGTGAGCATTGGGCGGAGTGAGTGATTACTGCTCATCATGGGGATCGATTGGTCGGAGTGTGCAGGAGCACCTTAAGGGCCAATCAGCACAATGGCTCCCGGCCCGCCCCCCAGACCTGAGAGGACACACAAGTACCTGCACTACGGGTCCACTGCTGGCGGGGGAGGGAGTGGAGACTTCTGGGAAATTGCTTTCCTTCAGGCTCAGACCCTTAGAGTTGAGCGGCGGATCCGTGTCCGATCGATACTCATGCCGAGAACATGGCGGGTGGCTCCAGGAGACAGCGGAAAGACCAGGAGACAGCGCTACCGCCATTATAACCCCCCACTAACGGCCATTACAACCCCCCGCGGACCACACCAATGGGACTTTAGGGGGGCTGGGGCATGTGTGTGTGTGTGTGCGAGAGAGATAGTGTGTGTTTGTGTGTGTGAGAAGGAGTGTATGTGTTTGTATGTATACGTGTTTGTGTGAGAGAGGGTGTGTGTTTGTATGCGTGTGTGTGAGAGAGGGTGTGTGTTTGTATGTGTGTGTGTGTGTGAGAGAGGGTGTGTGTTTGTATGTGTGTGTGTGTGTGAGAGAGGGTGTGTGTCTGAACTCCTTGGCAGACACGTCCTCTGGGGGGGACGCCCGCAGATTCCATGGATCTGCCCTCGCTAACATTAGCGGCAGACTCAGGGAGCAGAGATTAACACGGTGTCAAAGCTCGGCAGGCCAACCTCACTTAACAGAGTACAAATCTAACCAAGAGCCAAGCTCAATTTTTAATGGCCTTACAAGGACTCACGCATGCAGACACACACACACACACACACACACACGCACACCGCAACACACACACGTGTGCGTGCACACACACTGCAACACACACACACACACACACACACACACACACACACAAACAAACAAACACACACACACGCGCGCACACATGAAAACATGCGCGCGCACACGCACACACACAAACAACACTAGCAGTCCCACAGAAGCAGATGCATAAAGCCCGATAACTGTTGCAAGCAAAAACGCTGCTAAATGAACTGACGTTCACTGTTAACGAACATAGTTTTTCATCAACGGAGAAGCAAATGTCCCCACCTGTACATTCCAGGGGGAGGAGCCTGTCACGGTCAGATATTACGTCCCTGCAAACAACCGAAAAAACGAAACCCCTTCAGAACGCTAACGCTAACAGCGCAGCTTAGCCGCGGCCTCGGCACGTCTGCTCCAGCCTATAAATAGAACATGACAATCTGGGGGAATGTAATTTAAAACGCTATAAATATTGAAGGAGAATTAAAATAATTTATGGAATAAGCTGTGTAACGGGGTGTGTTTTCTCACTCGCACACGGCCTCACGATGAGAGGCCGGCGACGCATTGCATGCTGGGAATTCTGTAATTGCTTTTTCTGTCCCCGAAGCCTGCTTCCTGCCTTAAATCAAAAAAGGCAATCTCTGTCAGTAATGGCTCAATTAATAATTAAACACGCGTCTTATCTCCAGTGCTCTCTCTCTCTCTCTCTCTCGCTATTTATTTCCCCTCTTCCCTGACAGTGAAGACTGCACAAACAGCATTAGTGTTATCAATAAATAAAAAAACTATCGTTAATAGTGGGAGCTTTCGCAGGAAAACAAATCTCGGGAAAACTCATAAGCTCCGATATGAACACAAAAAAATAATAACGGCGGGATTAATAAAGAAAAGAAGTAAATGCTTTTGTTTGTGCTGATTTTGAAGTTTGTATGGTGTGTGTGTGTGTGTGTGGGGGGGGGGGGGGGGGGGGGGGGGGGCTGGGCTCAGAGGACGGCGGAGTTAGGAGAAGAAATGAATTAAGAGCTGTGTTCTGAAAGGATTTGCCACTGTTTAAAATTTAAATTCAATCAAGGAAACAAATAGGCTTTAGAGGCGGACCTGACAACAAATGCGCCACAAGCAGGGAGAGAACTCCGCCTACAACGACTCTTCTCCCCCTCCCCCACCCGACACCCAATACATTATTTCCCCCTAACGGAAGAACTAGTACTCTGCAGTAAGTGCTCTGTCAATATGGGCCTTTTGGTCTGGAGAAAGAAAGCTTAAAGCTATGCTGGCTGCGCTTCCTAAAACAAATCACGGCTGGGTAAAAAAGCTACAAAAAAAAAAGAGGAAAAAAATGAGGTTTACCAGGGCTTAGATTCTTTCGCAACAATTGAAGGATTTTTTTAAACCCACCTTTAATCTGGCAACCTGAAGCCTGGCAGTCACTGCCTGTGTTCTTGCAGTTACACCCCCACACCCCCCCACTACACCACCCCCAGCCAGCCCCAGTCAGCCACACTCCTGTTTCTTGAATTCAACAACAGCAAAGCTGATTAGCTGGTCAAAAGGTCAACCTCTATTCATTATTTAATGGGCTAAAGGCCACAATCGCAGCAGTGCAGCATTAGCAATGGGCTGGAGGAGCTCGGGTGAATACCAAACACCCCCCCCCCCCCCTGCGCTACCCCCCCCCCCCCCCCCCCCTGCGCTACCCCCCCCCCCCCCCCCCTGCGCTACCCCCCCCCCCCCCCCCCCTGCGCTACCCCCCCCCCCCCCGCGCTGCCCTCCCCCTCCACGCAGGAGGTGTGGCCTTATGCTGTAGTTCTGAGGGCTGCAGGCGTACGGTCTGTTCCCGCCTCTCCAGCTCCCTGATTTAGGCAATGGCCTTCTATCGACACGTCGCAAACACAACGACAGTCCCCGGGAACTAAGGGTCCCCGGCGCATGGCGCAAGTGAGCAGCGGGGTCGGGCGTTTCAGACAGGGCCGCTCCATCAGCCATTCGTCACGGAGAGCGCCGTGCCGCGTAGCGCACGCGGTACAATTGACGTAATTGACGAGGTTTACCAGGGCTTAGATTCTTATTATCCCCCCACGAATATCCCTAGAATCCCGCCTAGCGGCCCGCAGACAGCCCATTGGCTCACTGGCCACTAGGCGGGACTCTACGGATATTCGTCAGAAGTTTGAAGTTTCAGAGAGTAGGTCTTTTGACGTCAGTGTTCTAGAACTCCATTGCTTTCAGTTACCAGTAGTGATTGTTACAACAGCATCAGAATGTTCATTTAAGAAAATTCTAAACGTATATTTGTACACGTGATTAGAATGTTAGGCTATATCGTTGAATAATACAGTCTATGGAGCAAAGTTACAACCTTCTACATCTTTGTCAGGTGTGTATGCATGTATGAATGCAAATACCACCACCACCACCACCCCCCCCCCCTCCCCACCACCACCACCACCACCACCACCACCACACACACAGAACTCAGAACTAGATAACTAGGCTAGGATAAGTGTGCAGTCAGAAATGGCCTCTAACACAGCAACCCTGACAGGGTTTAGGGTTCCACCCCTGGAGTCCATTTCATGCCCCAAACTTGAGCCACAGAGAAAGTTAAATGGAATATTACCGATGACTTGGCGGTTGTTGTTTTTCCCCGTCTCTCCCCTCGGCCTCGCTCTCCTTCTTTTGTTCCCTGGGCTAATCCAGTATGTGTGGCCCGCTACGTTTAATGGAAACAATTTATTAAGTCCGGCTTAAAATGCCATCTGCTGCTAAGCCCCGCAAAGCCGCTAAGCTGGCGGTTTCGCCCGGAGCTTGCCGCATTTGCGCTTACTGTAATGCGCTGTTTAAAATGAGCACAACGGGTCAAAATTAATCAGGATTACAAGGCCACAAATCCACTTCAAAAATGGGTTTTCTGCAACCTTACTTTTTTACTTTTTCTATCCCAAGACGCCCTGGGTTGGTTTCCCGGACACCACCAAACCCCCCCCCCCCCCCAAAAAAAAAGTTTGCTCCAGTGTTCCTCTATGGGACCCTGGTAGGACCCGGAGATAACGCGGTGGTTGACAGAGTGTTAATCTAGACCAGTGGGACCCAACCCCGTTCCTGGAGATCTACCATCCTGTAGGTTTTCCATTTCAACAGTAATTTAGCACACCTGATCCTACTAATTAGCAGCTGAACGAGATCTTTAGCTGTTGAGTGAGGTGCTTTGTTAGGGTTGGAGTGAAAACCTACAGGACGGTAGAACTCCAGGAACAGGGTTGGGAAACACTGTCCTAGACCAGCGTCAATAACTTCACTGACCCCCCCAACCCCCCCAACCCCCCCCCGCCCCCAAAGAAATACCCTTTTCGGGTATTTGCGAGTACCTGCAATGCTAGTTTTTCCTGTCTCCACAGACTTTAATAAACACGGATTGCTGGGGAACGGAGGGGCTACACAAGCTTCAGATTCTTATCAAAGAGGCTATTTTACACAAGCCGCAGCAAAGGAAGAATTTAGGGAATACAAGGTTACGCTGTCTAACGCTGAGCAGAGACCAGGAGAGTGATGGGGATTTGACGGTAGCTTCTCTGGACTTTTCTGTTCCATTTCAAAGACAAATGTGATCTCTTTAACAGAGGTAACGTACACCTAAATCAGGGGAATGAGGGAAAAGAAAGCTTTACACTTTTTCCCCCCGCAAGAGGAGCCCAGAAATGTCTAACTTCTAATCAGCAAATCGCGATCAATACAATGAAGCAGCAGGGATGGCGGAGGTGGTTATTACAGTAGCTACACTAATTAACTGCTGACCACAAATACCACATTTAATTAGACGCCAATTAATTAACACTACACCAACGAGAGCTGCGAGCAGGTCTAATTCAGCTTAATTCGCTGTAATTCTTAGCATCGCAAGGGTTCCGCCGTTTCCCACGGCAACAGGCCTAAGAGATCAGCGGGGAAGAGCGGGAGAGGGACGAAGGATTAGGAAGGTGGCCCTAACACGCGCATTTTACGATCACTTATGACTGAAAAACTATGGTTAATCTGATCTAGTCTGAAGTAATGCTCGTCCCGTGTTTTAATGGAACCGATCCACGTGGCAGAGAAAACAAATGAAGTGGGGGGGGGGGGCTGTAACTCAGAACGAAAGGGCCAACTCTAACCCCCCCCTTTACTGACGACAACACAGCAGCTACACGACGATGACGACAGCAATCACAACGGCTACGCTAAGAGCCGTGGGATTTCATTTTGCCAAAGCTTCCAGTCCAAACATGCTGCTGGCTTTCACTTTATGTTTTCCCCACCCCTCACTAATCCTAATCTGGCCCCTTCTAACGTTACTGGAGCCCAATCCCCTCGGTCCGTGATCCCCCGCCCCCGCGAGCGCTGATGGGATTGATGGGGTGTAATTCTCTGAGCTTAATCCTGGGGTTGTTGCCGGCCAGGACCGCTCACATTAGCAGGATTTTCGAGGGATCCAGTATGGCCTACTGTGAGATCTCCTCTCTAGATTACAGGGCGTGGGAGGGGAGGGGCGGTGAGGGGGGAGGGGGGTCCGGTGCTGGCGGTGGTTTGGAGGTCACATATCTGCGGTTTTACTAGCAACAGCAGCAGAGGGCCAGTTTCACGGAAAAAGCCACCGGCCTGGTTGTCATGACCTGGCTGTCATGACCTGGCTGTTGTCAAAAAACAAAAAAAAAAACACGACCTCGCCCCGCTTTTAACATCTGTGTGCCATTGCCCCGGACGACCCCAAACCCAAACACAGAGGTCCTTCAGCAGGTCATGGCGGTCTCCACGGCGATATCTCTGGATTATCTCCCGTAGGGCTCACACAGCTGCTGCAGCGGGGGTGGTGGCGGTACAGTACGGCGGCGTGAGCGGCGAGTGTTTTCCACGCGGTAATAACTGGTGCCACTATAATCCTGCTCCGGCAACAGCCCGCCGTGGACGTCACTTTCAGTACCTGACCAATCGGACAACTTTTCCAAAGAGTGGGCGCACTACTACAGGGGGTGTGACCCCACAGAAAGCCCCATCGCCAGGATTATTGCAAGTCTTATTTTCATTCTCATTATCAAATCAACTCTGAAGGGGCTGGACACCCCCCCCCTCACAGGGCTGGACAATGACAGTTATTCAGTTATTTAGGAAAAGAAAGCACCCCCCCCCCCCCCCCCACCCCCTACCTCCAAACTCAAATGTAGCTCCTAATCTTTCCCAGCTGGTTGGCAGACATTTGGATCTGTCCTTCAGAAATAGTCCCACTTTAAACAAATAGCTCTCTTTCAGCGCAATGTCTATTATAGATGTTCCTGGGGCTTGGTTTGGGGTGTGTGTGCGTGTGTGGAGGGGGTTTGGGGGTGGCTAAGGAAACAGAGGCGAACATACGCTCTGGGTGGGGTTGGGGGGGTGGGTGCCCCCGCTTTTAGCCACACAAACAGGGGGCCAAAGCACCCAAGGGTGGAACTAACACGCTTCCCTCTCCCTCTGGACCCCTGTTTACGACGAGCCAGAGGCACAAACCAAACACCCACCCCCACCCTCGCCTCCCCCCTCTGCCTCCCCCACCCCCCCACAGGCCGCCATTAGAGCCCAGCCTGCCGACACTGGTGACTTGCGTCGCCCTGGGTGAGGTTTCCATTCGTGTCACACAGGGCGAGGTGACGCACGCGGTTACAGACGTCAGAGGCTTCAGACGGGGTTTTAATGAGCCGATAAAACGGTCCACCTGCTTCACTGCCTGCCCGAAAACACACAGGTAAACCATTGTGAGCTAAACAATAACCGCCGCCCCAGGCTACAAACCTAGCCCGTCCCAGGCTACAAACCTAGCCCGTCCCCACACTGTATCACTACAGAGTTCCTCATTTTCTCCTCGACGATTCCACAATGCTAATAAATCCCCACATAATTCAATCTTATGGGCGGCAGTGTAGCATAGCGGTTAGGGAACTGGGCTCTTGACTCCAAGGTCGTTGGTTCGATTCCCCAGGTAAGGTGCCTGAGCAGGTAATTCAGTCGATTAGCTTCACTAAATATCCAACTGCATAAATGGATGTAAAGACTTAAAGTCACTCTGGATAAAAAAGCGTCTGCTAAAAGCCTAAAAACACGAAAGCTTTTTTAACACTGCTTGTAATATTCAATATGACATGATCTAAAGATGTAAGTATCTATAGCTGAATTGTAGGCGTGTGGGTGTCATGTAAGGCTCACAGGAAAAGAGGGCTGAAGCTGAATGTTTGCTGACATTCGGGTTCGACTGAGGGCGGCGGCCAGCGGACGTATCTCTTTGTGCACTTCCACAGATGGCTCAGAGCGGAGGGAGACAGAAAAATGAAGAAAGGCATAAAAATGGCAGAAGGCCTACCTTTAGTTGCTGTAGGGGAGAAGTACTTCTCTGATCCGACATCAGAAGCCTGAGAGAGAGAGAGAGAGAGAAAAAAGAAAAGGGGAATGTTAATGGTGTGGAAAGAGTGCAAGATTTTCAACATCAACATCAGAACAACATTATGCATTTATTTAATCAAGGCTCTAACGAGGAACAGAAAATTATTTTTATTTTGCGTGTGTGTGTGTGCGGGTATGTGTGTGTGTGCGTGCGTGTACATTTGTGTGTGCGTGCGTGTATGTGTGTGCGTGTATGTGCGTGCATGCGTGTGTGTGTGCGCGCATGTGCATGCGTGTTTGTGTTTCTCAGTGTTGACACTGCTGAGCGTATCCATGGTAAGATGAGGCACAGCAGTAACACAGACTCGACCGTTTCTCGGTCCCGCAGCGACGCCCTGCCGTAAACCCGCGCTGCGAAAAACGGACGGGGTTGTTTTTTTTTTCTTTTTTCTCGTGCGAGCGCAAATGTGACACTCGACACCCATTTCTCCACAAGCACATCGCGGGACGCAAATCACACCTTCCCGTGCACCCTCAAGCCCCGAAAGGCCGCTCAAATCATAAGCCTGGCGTGCGCGATTTCAAACCCAAATAAATGAGTGCCCTGCATGTATAAGCAAACCCCTCTCACACAGAACCTGTTCCCTGGTCACTGAGCATCAGTCGAGACCCGAATCCAACCGCTTTTCATTTGTTTGTCCGGTTTGGGGTTGTTCCTGCTTCACTACCTTTCTCCCAAGATTTTTTTTGTTTTTTCTTCAGAAGCCGGGACAACGGTAACAGTAGGGGGCACTGTTGTGCCACCCAAAAACACCCCTCTCTACAGAGGCTGGCTGAATGAAGAGAGTTGTCGGAAAAAAAAAACCAGCAGGAAGAGGGGGCCCCTCGTGACTGTGACTCTGGAGGACTCTTGAACATGCGGAGGTCCACTCAGGATACATCGCCACGGTGATGGCCTTCGCTCACCACCTGGCTCCCCCATTGGGAGTTCAGGGTGTTACTGAGGTAACCTTTTGCCCCCACTCCCCCACCACCCCAAAAAAAAAACCTGTTAAAATGTTAAAAACTGCGGAGAGTCACGTGACGTGGTGGCATACAACTAAAACCATGGCGCAGACCAAACGTTTCAATGAGCTTTTAATGAATGTACATTTTCAGTTTTATGGCTTTTCAAGTGAGGCTTTTCTGAACTAGCCATCCTGAAAGAGATTGGGTAACTTGACTTATCGCGGTTTTTGAGAAGAGACATGCATTCTGAACCAAACGGGCGATACATAACTCAATCTGACTCAAGATGATACTCATAAATAAAAATGAAACCCTCTCTAATCGGGGAGAGCAGTAAATATGACTTTCTATGGTAACACACAGAGCCATTGCCTGCTTTATTTGTAAGACCTGGCATTTCCTGTCGAGTTTTCATTGATTTTCACACATATCTGGGAACCCGACCTAGGCAAGCTTAATGCATCACAAAACTGATATATTGAACACAATCACACACGGAGTGGTTCATTAAATATCAAAGTTTGCTGTTGTTAAACCAACAGGAGGCTCAGAAACACTGTATGCAGGGGTGTCTCGGTCCACGTGCTCATTGCGAGCCGCGATGTTGGTGGTTCGTATCCGGCCGCACAACCTTTGTCTCTCCCTCTCTCTCTCTCGCCCACCATTCTTCCTGTCTCTCTACACTACGCTGTCCCATAAAGCTGAAAAGCCCTAAAAATAAAACTTTTAAAAAAAAAGAAAAAAAGAAAGGCAGACATAAAAAATACTGTATGCCGATTATTTCACAAACCTTTTTAAGTCACAACGCTGAGGATGTATAAAAACAGAGAAAACAGAAAATATCCTACGATTAGGCGACAGCAGACACAGCGAGACTAAGCACTAGTTGGCATCTCCCTCCGCCGTGTGCGAGTGGGTTTTGGCAGGCTGTCTAATAAGAAAATACACCACAGGTCCACAAAAACATACACACCTACTGGGAAGGCATGAAAAACCTATTTTAAACACAGCCGTCGAGCCGTAAATCAAGTGCAGACAAACCCTCCTGTTTGGCAGGAGTCGCCATGCTTACGTACAGAAAGATAACATTGACACTGCGCGTCTCTCTACTTATCGTATGGTGGATGTCTGTGCACGCAACGCGCGAGCCGTGAGCTTCACTCGCCAGCTTAATTCCCAGTCGCCGGGGGTTTGTGCTTTTCTCTAGCAGGCCGTAAGCCTGAACATATGTTTAAGCAGTCTGCTCGGAAAGTTCCGGGCTGGGCCGCCGTAGCGGCGGCCATTTCACGCGCGGACGGGAGCTGAAGCCTCGAGGTAGACAGAGTCTACCGAAACGTAAACGCAAAACTGTAAGAGACGCTCGACTCGGGCGTCACCCGAAAATCTTTGATTCCAACTGGTCCCCTGTGATGCTCCCTACTACCCCCTACGCTCTCCCAAATCCACAGCGGGCCCTCCTCCCTACTACCCCCCTACGCTCTCCCAAATCCACAGCGGGCCTCCACCGCTGCCTCCCACTCTCTCTCCACCAGAGGAAATTTTGGTTATTAAATGGGAATGCTTGTGTAGATGCTGTTTGCGTTTGCTTTGCCTGGGGCCAATAAGAACAGGGGGTGGGGGGGGGGGTTCAGCAGCTTTGGACAAAGCCGGCGCTTTCAAACCCACTTTAAAACAGCCCAGCGTGTTGTGGACGCCAGTCAATTTACTACTCGATTCGATCCTCGTAATGGATACACAAATAAAAAGATTCCCCAAGTGAAGATGAATAAAAGCAGCAGTAATATAACAGGCTGACCTGAGTTAACGTAACTGCTCCTAGGCCCGAGTTTGATTGTTGTCCCTATTTTGATTGAAATACTCATACTTTACCAATAACTGCATGACCTGCTATAGCTGGAAACTAAAGTTGGAAAAAATATCGATGGCCAAGAATATGCTTGTGTACAGTTCACTGGCACGTAAAAAGGGTTGTTATGGCCATACAGACTCATCCGCACCTGAAGTGGGATTTACAGGATCCGTCGATACCGCCAGACGGTTGCTGTGCGTCCACAGGCTTTGACTCCACTGAAGGCTCTGACCCGCAACTACTCCGAGGCGAGAATTACAGGAGCCGGCTTATAAAAAGCAATTCTTTTAAAAGGCAAGTCAAAACAACGTCTGTCCTTTGCCGCATTTTATCCCCGCCCCCCCCTCCTCCTCTTTCTTCTCTATAAAAAAGGAAAAAGGAAAACACACGGGTGTTTGTCAGCCAAGTTTACATTTTTTCAGCGCGCTGTTCTGCTCGTAATCTCCCCAGCTGGGCCTGCAGTGGCCAGGGGTCACGTATAACAAATTCTTCACACTTTCCTACTTCAGGCGTGCATGTGTGTGTGTGTGTGTGTTTCTATGTGTGTGTGTGTGAGAGAGAGAGAGAGGAAGAGAAGAAGACTAAAGCCCAGGTTTTCCAAAGGAAACGTGGGAGTGTGGGGGGTGGGGCTGGCGGTATTGCCATTTTAAAAAAAAACTAAGAAAATTCAAGCCACATTGCTGGAAGCCGGAGCCCTTGGACTAGTCCGCAGGAAGCATGACCTTTGAGGACGGCCGCTATTCAAGCCTGAGGCTTCTGGGGCCTGGTCTTTTCTCAGGAGGGCCGTCAACGAGCCTCAGCTTCCCTTCCTTATTCCATTCATTAGGCATGCTTTATGATTCAGCTTCCTCTGAGCCACACAAGGGCTCCCCGAGGAAAGGAGAGGAGGGAGGGGGGAGGGAGGGAGGGAGGGGGGAAAAAAAAGCTACAACGAGGTCACAGGCCCGAGTTTGGCCTGCTTGTAGCAGCTGTGAAATCCTCCCGTTTTCCTGTCGCTGGGTGAGAAGAGAGGAGCGCAGAGGAGGGTGGGGAGGCGCGGAGGTGGGGTTCATCCCACCAACGGAGCGCTAACGTCTCCCCAAAGACCACCCTGACAAAAACTCCGTAACTCAGGAGATTTAAAGAATGCCAAATTAGAAATTACAGCGCTGTTTGCTTTAGAACGGCCTCGACTTCCGTCTGTAGAGGTGACCGACTGGCCACATAAATCTCCCAATAACAACAAACACCTTTTCTTTTTTTTTTTGGGGAGGGGTGGGGGGGGGGGCGGGGGGCAGGGGAAATTGTTCCTCCTTTGTTCGCCCCGCTGCACAATACAAATTTCAAGAATACAGCCTGATTAAAATAAAGGAATAAAAATGACATGTAAATGAATGTAGCAAAATTGAATAGCCAAATAGCCAAAACGGAGCACATTTTTCGCATTTTCGCCAAAAACAAGCCATTGCTGCAACAAACGCTTCAACGACTGAATCGGAGAGCTAATCATCAGAATGACCTTCTGGCATGAATTTATGAAAAGGCATTGATCAGTCAAAGCCGTAATTTCACAAAAGACACGAAGGTCAGCAATTATCCCTGTTTCAATTAACCTCATTTTGTAAATACTGCTGAGGGGGCAATTTCCCAGTCCGCTATATCAAACGATCGGGGACGAGCCTTACCTTTGATCTTCGGAAAACTGCCTGCTCTGCATTATACAGAGAAAGAGGTCAGACGTTCCCAAACAGGAGGGAAAAAACGGGCGGAGGAGCAGGCCCGAGACAAAGCGGAGAGGTAAACACGAAGCGTCGCTCCCCACAGAGCCGCCGGAGATGAAGTGTCCTTGTTTACAGGATCTCCGGGTTGCCGAGGCGCACTTTATTATTTTATTTTTTTCCTGCCGCGTAATGAATCACAGAGGCCGAACGCACCGCCGTTATTACACACGAGCGAGCTGGGAAAAAATTGAGAGAGGTGGCATTTTGTCAACACCGTATACGCTTTTTAATGCCCCACAAAAGCCTCGGGTTTCTGCAACAATATCACTTCGGGGAGCAATGCAAGAAACGATCATCAACCACACAACGGCTCTCCCCTGCAAAAGTCCTTACTGGGGGAGAAAACTCCGGGTTTGACTGTACCAAGCAGGCATAAAGACGGCTGTTTGCGATGAACAATACAGTATTACCACCATTTTTTAAAAGGGAGCTCTCCCTCCTTCCTTACACATTTTTTCACTTTGCTGAGACGGGAGGGGAGAAAGCAGAGAGGGTTACAGATAGAGACGGCATCACAGTATAAGAGCAATGTCGGCTCCACAGGGGAGATTGTAATATGGGTTAAGAGCTGGCCGGCCTATAAATGCAGCACACCATCACCACCTCCGGTCATCCATTGGCTTTTTCATCCCCCGCCCCAATAAAGACTTATTTTCCAAACAAATATTACGGCACCTTTCCACACACTGATCGAAAAAGAATGGGGTGTTTTTCGAAGACAGCCTGCGCCGTATATTAATTCCCCCCCCCCTTCCCTCAGCGGGTAAGTCTGCCTGCGAGGGCGGAACATGGCGAGGGTGTCGTGCGGGGGGGGGTGGGGGGTGGGGTGTGTTTGGTGTGATGCAACACTGCGGCTAGCAGCCGACCAGCCAGGTGGTGCCATTTATCAGAGAGAGCAGGCTGTCTGAGGGGGTGGCGGGAGGGGCAGGGGTTGGCACGCTGGCACGGACCCCCAGGCTCTCAATTACCCTGGCAGGCCCCTCCGTCTCCTCTACACTTGTGTTAATTTGTGGCCCGGGCCGGCGTTTCATCACTGTCACCTTCCTCCTCCGGCTCCTCCTCCTCTCACCTCCTCTGCTATCGCCCTATGTGCCCATCCCACCCCTGCCCTCTCCGGCCTCCTCCCATTAACAGCTGGGCTGGTGTCCAAAGCCACAAGGCCGTATTCTCCCTGTCATTCACGTAACAATCATGTTGAGGCTCGAGAATGCCCACCACCGCTCTTGATACATATCTCCGTCAGCATCCACTCTGCCCATGAAGTACAATCACACTTTCAGCCCCCCCCCCCGTGGAATTTAATAGGAGAGCCGGGGGCGTACCCGCCCGATTGGAGCCTCATCTGACCCCACAACCCCCCCCCGAAAAAGGCGGAGTGCGTGGGAGGGCCGTCTGCTTTTCGCAGCTTCCCAGGTGAACATCCGCTGCATGAAGCCATCATGGCCTGGGCTAATGGGAAAAAGGCGACAACCACCGTGATGGGGGGGGGGGGGGGGGGGCTTGAGGTCAACCATAAATCATTTGATATTAGACTTTATTAGTCATTCGCAAGAAATGTGGCGTACCTCGTAATGAGGCCCCCCCCACCCCTCCCAGAGCTAACGTACAACGCAAGCGAAATTATTCCCTCGTTACGTCCTCAGATTTGGCCCAGAATGCGCCATTTTAGCTGGCATGGGGAACCTTCCTCTCGTCTCCTCCTCTTTTTTCCGCGCCAACGACGACCGCGTCAGCTTACGGTTTTCTGCTTTTTAAGTGTAGGGTTCCAGTGACTGGTCGAATGACAGACCAACACCTCCCTCTCCCTCTCTCAGTTCCTCCCCTCCCCTCCCCGCCTCTCTCCGCGGACGAGCAGCTGCTAACCCTTATCATGGCCGCCTGTCAGTTTAGTATACAAATTAGGAGCCTATCAGGGGAGAGCAGAGGCCTGTTTCATCAGCGGGAAGGGCAGGGGAACGTCTCGAATTAAAGCCCCCCTCTGAGGGGGGGTCACAAATCAGCGCGGCAGCCGCCTCCCGAGGCCAAACGCCCGGGCGGGAATAACGAGATAAGGAGGAATGAGAAAAACGGACATGAAACATTCCTCAGAGCGGGAAGGAGAGGGAGGGAGACGGAAAGGGAGAAACAGAGAGAGAGAGGGAGAAAGAGAGAGAAGGAGGGAGGGAGAGAGAGAGAGAGAAGATAAATACATATATTAATAAATAAAACGGGGGGGGGGGGGGGGGGGGGGGGGGGGGGGTCAAATTTCAACAGGCAGGAAACCGGAAATGACACAGGTTAGGCATGATCACATGCAAATCAACTGGGACAGGGACGTCAGGGCAAAGAAAAAAGAAAACAAAATCGGCCTAAACGTTTAAATACCTAGTGAAAACTTCTCGCAGCCCATGCCAGTGAAAACGGCTAGCCTATAGGCGCATGGGAAAATGCAAAAATGTGACGCATTAACATATATATTACATAAAGAAATTAAGCCGTCATTGCTTCGTTTACCTCGATTTGAATCGCCGAACGTCAATTCAAATGTCAAATGCAGATCGCCGCGTTTTGGCGATGTCGTGTGTCGCATGCAAAGCAAAATAATAAATGGGGGGGTGGGGGAGAAACCCCCAGATGAAAGCATTTTGCCTTTTTTCTCTCAAAAATGGAACAATGTTTTGCGTCGGTCAACGTTCCCATGGGAACAACTATCCCCCACAAAGAACTTCTGCAGTGCACTGAGATGCCGAGAGTCGGCCTTGGGGGTTGGGGGGGGGTCAGGCGTGATAAGGGTGTGGTTCAGATGGATGGTTCCGGCCCTTTCCCTCCACTACCAGTTGTGAGGGGGGCAGATACCCCCTGGGGCAGATTAATCAGGTGTTATCGGGCCAGTTCTTTATTACTTGCAGAGTGGATAGAGATCTGACTGCAGGAGTCTCCTCACTACTGGTGGCTGGAGAAGTAGATATAAAGATGAAAAAAGAGAGATAGAGAGAGCGAGAGAAAGCTTCCATTAACTCGAGGTTCACTGTCCTGGGGCTGCACGCTATTAACATTCTGTCCAGGGGATTATCATTGGCTGCTCAACACTATTAACATTCTGCCCTGGGGCTTCTCATTGGCTGCTCATTCTATTAACATTCTGTCCCGGGGCTTGTCATTGGCTGCTCATTCTATTAACATTTTGACACACAAAGAAAAGCCTCTCTCTCTCTCTCCTGTTTAACCCCTCCCATTCTACAAGATGAGGTAAGAGCGTTTCAACCGCACAGTAATTCTTAAAACTTAATTCACTCCAAGTGAATTGCTTTTGTGTTCCGAAGGACATATTTCCTTTTGTATTTTGTACTTTCACTTCAACCTCACATCCTATTTTTAAACCCGGGTTGGCCAGTAGGTTTTTTTGGGTAAAAAAACCAACACCGTATAAAACTAGAAGCAAAATTGAAAAGCAGCGCTCTTAATAAAGCACTGTTGCACTCCCCCCGAGAGAAAAGCAAATCATTTGTTTTACACACAAAACAAAGAAATAAAAATGAATGTGCTGGCAAAGCCATAACTGACCGACATCATGGAAATGAATATCCATGGTAATTTCTCTTCAAGTATCATTGCTTTTGTGTTCCGAAGAACATATTTTCTTTTCACTTCAACCTCACCTCTTATTTATCAATCTGGTTGACCGACAAGTTTTTTGTTGGAAAAATCTGTGAAATTTGCTAACACCATGTAAAACTGAAAACCACTGCGCTTAATAAAGCATCATCTTTACTCCCCCGAGAAACAAATCATTTGTTTTACACACAAAAACAAACAAATATAGCCGCAAAGCAGCGATTCCGGGGACCAAGCAGGCAGCGTAACATGACACCATGGCCAGCTATGATCAGCCGTATCCACGCTTGTTCAACTTAGAAACATGCCCTTCCCAGTGAAGTAAATGAAGCATCCAGAGAAGTTATGAACCAAGTTTCATGGCAATTGGACTTACAACCTTGAATTAAGCTGCAAGTATTTCTTTTCAATGGAAAAATGGCCTCTAATGCAGTGTAAATTCTTCAGTTTTTTCAACAATTATATCGACATCATTCAAGTTTTTCCTTGTTCAGAACGATGTATTCCATTAATTTAGAACATCTTTCAAGACCATAGACGAAGAACTAGTGTTCATGAACTGAAATATGCTTGGCTGCCATGTCGCCGTCTTTGAATGTAGAAACTTCGCCTTCGCAATTTAATTAGGCAGCTGAACAAATCGGTTAGGTGCAGAAGGTCATGTCGACTGACATCATGCTTCATGCCAACAAGTTTTAAGTATCACCTTTTTTTGCATGCAATAATGGCGAAGAATGCTAAAAGGATATTTTTATAGCGGGCATGGTTTTCAAGCTATCGAGACCATTCAAATGTTGTCTTCTTCAGACCACTTCGATCTAGAACATGTTTTAAGGCTGAAGACTGGAATTAATCTCACCATGAATTTAAATTTCACTTATTAAATTTAAAATTAAATTTCAGCATTGTACGCTAGTTTTCATATATCAAAATATGAGTGGCTGTCATTTTTGAACACAATTTTCCTTCGCAATTTAGTTAGGCAGTTGAACAAAGTGTTCCTGTTCCAAATGGCATCTTCATGAGACTTATGCTTCATGAGAAGAAGATTTTTAAGTATTATTTTTTCGCATTCAAAAACAGCTAAGAATGCTACAAAGTAGCAAAGTGGCCATGTTTTTCAAGCGATCAAGGCCATTCAAATTTTTATCTAATTCAGAACGACTTGCCCTTCCATCCAGAATATGTGTAAAGGCTGTAGACTAAGACTGGAATTAATCACACCCTGAATTAAAATTTCACTGAGCATTGTATGCTAGTTTTCATTCACCAAAATATGATTGTCTGTCATTTTGCCATCTTTGAACACAGAAACTTTTCCTTCGCAATTTAGTTAGGCAGTTGAACACAGTGCTCTTGTTCCAAAGGGCATTTTGAACAGACTTATGGTTCATGAGAAAATTAAGTAATATTTTTTCAGATGGAACAATGGCTGACAATGCTACATATCCAATTTTTTTTTATAGCAGCCATGTTTTTCAAGCTATCGACACCGTTTGGTAGAGAGAGTGTAGTCAGTTTGGAGGTAACTCAGAGGAGGACTGAATTCAAGATGGAGTCTCCAGGCGTCCCGTTTTTCTGCCGACTACACTCTCACGGCTGTGTTCCATCGAAAGGCAGCTGCCAACTGCCTTGTTGCCTTTGGAGATGACGGTGTGATTTTTTTAAACTTCCTGCCTGAAAAATTCTGCCATTTTGGTGAACTGGAATGCCGCCCCTACCTCAATGGGATAAATATAAATGTTTGTCTGTTAAGGATGGTTTTGTCTGGTTCTGACATTTCTGGGATGTGATGTCATAAAAGTGAGACTGGAAAGTTCAGCTTCAGGTCAATCCCTTTAAGTACACAAAACAATGGCTGTATCCGAATCAGAGCCCTATCTACTGTGTCCTGTATCCAGTGTACTGGCAAATGTGTGCTGTTTAATGTGCACCGTTTAGCTGCAACGTGCAAAAAATATCCTCAATACTATTTCCCATCCATACTGTGGAAGTGTTGTAAGACGTCCCACCCTTGCGTGGCCATGTCACGTGTTGTTTTTGTTGTTATTGAAGGAAAACGTCAGCGAAGCTGCGCCTCATTTTTAAAAACAAAGTCTCACGTCATATTTATTAGACCAAAATGTTAGTGTACTTCTTGAAGTGTGCTCCCGAATATACTCAGCGAAACCCCGGAAGTAAGTGCATCATACAGGGGTTTTAAGTATACTATATTTAGAGAGTTTTGCCTACTTAACGACCTTCTCAACCCGAACCGAATCGCACTTCACGATGTGAACCATCTGAACTCTGAGTGAGTTGCGTGAGTTATGGCTTTGCTGCATTTAATAAAAATAAAATAAAAAAACCTACACATTTCAAACTAAAATGATGTAGCTGTAAAATTAATAATGTTTTGACCCCTCCCACCACCCCACCCTCCCCACAAACACAAACTGTATCTCCCTTGAAGCCAAGAGGCAACAGAGAAAGGACGTGCATTTTCAGAGACCTCTCTGACAGAGAGCTGAACTGCGTGGTATCACGTTGGCAGGCTCTGTCAAACAAGGCCCATTTTAACGAGAGCATGAGGAAGAGCAGGAGGAAGAAGAGGAGGAGGAGGGTATTTTCACCCAGCCGCACAATGTTGCTAAATTACACCGCTCTTCCTCTCTAATACAAAATAACCGACTGAGTCAAAAATAAAAAACAAATAAATTAAAAAAAAACGTATGGGAATGCAGGCAGATCTGATTGGTGCTCGTGCATAATAATGTCCAGAATAATGTCAAGGCACAGCACCTCGGAGGGGTGGGAGGTTGATGGGGGGCAGGACGGAGCAGGCTGGGCCTTGATTTTCATCCTCAAATACAAATAACCTTCTGTCACCTGAAAAGGTCTCTCTCTCTCGGCCATTGAAATGGTCAGAATTAGGGGGTGTTTAGGGGGTTCGGATTGGGGGGGTGTTACGGCAGGCTCCCGGTGTTCCGCAACGGTTTACAGCGGAGGGGTTTTTCGGAAATTCCAGAGCCCCGTATTGTAATCATATGTCCACATCAAATTAAGGAGTGTAGAGTTCTCTGGGCATTAATCTGACCTACTGTCTGACAGGAGAGGAACTTAAATGGCGTGGACAGGCATCCCCCTCAAACCGCCAAACCCCCCCCCACTCCCAAACCGCCCAACCCCCCCCCACTCCGACCCCTTGTAGTTCACCACCCCAGCAGAACACAAACAGACATGGCAAGCGCTATATTAGGGACCCCCCCCCCCCAGTCACTGGCTGGCTGGCGTTTGGAAAGGGATGCAGCACGTTAAGTGGAATTTACTTTTTTTGAAGTCACAGCGTGACTCGGGTTACTGGCGGCTGTAACTCAAGCCCTCTGCCGCAGCCACCCGTGGGGGGTGCAGAATGCCCAGCAAGGCTTTTAAAATGCTTCCCCAACTCAGCTGTCTGTATAAATAGAGGATGGGGGGGGGGGGGGGGGTAGTGGGATGGGGTGGACAACACTTTTTAACACCTTGGCAAGCGCTGGACTGGACGCTATTTCCAAACAGGAGCTAAGAAGGGGGATCATTTGTTAGCCTCGTGGGGGGGGCTTTTTGTTGTGGTCAGGTGGCGGGCCCTTTAGTGACAGCGAGGACAGGTTTAGGTATGAGCGTGGAAACGGGACCCTGCTTACGGGACAGACCAATCACAAATCCTCTCGCCCGTTTCCCAGCCTTTATATAGAGCGGCCGCTAGGTTTTTTTATCGACGTCTTTAGTTAATAAAGGTACTGTGGGGGGTGGCGACGAAGCGGAAAAGCACGCGACTGCCCAGCGGAGGCCGCAGGCAGGAGGGCACATTCGCCAAGGTGCCCTTTATGTGGCTGTAACTTAACGCAAGGCAGCCGAAGACCTTGAGCGAATGACCTTTTTGCATTTGTCCCGTTTACCCCATCTCAACACGTAGCCTCTATTCAGTCGCATTCAAACGGCTTCGGTGTTGCCTTGTGGGGAAATCCAGGAACTGAAGAGACAAACGCACAGATAAACCGCTCTCGGATGTCGCCGCGAATATCTGGCGTCTCGTTCTCCAGATTAGCACGATTAGCCCAAGTGCAGCGTCACTGAGCGCTGAAACCCAACCGTGACCTTCGTTCATTAAGCAAAGCTTGTGATTCGGACTTTCCCGCCAATCACGATCTTCATTTTGATTACACAACCCCCCCCGCCCCCCCCCCCCCAACAAAAAATGTTTTCTACCTGAGCTTCCTTGGTGGTGAGCGTGTGCAGTCAGGCGCGAATAACCGTTTACTTTCCTCATGCAAATTAATGAATTAAATCAAGCGGGAGCGGATCAATTACGCTCCCCGACAGCTGTGAAAATCAGCGGCAGCTTGGCTCCCAAAACGGACTTCCCCGGTGCGCGTTCGCTCGCCGACGGCGCCCCGTCTTTCCTCCGCAAACTTCTTATTAACTCCTCGCGACCTTCGCAGACCTGGGCGTTCGGCGGACGTGCGCCAATTTACACCCCCCCCCACCCCCCCGAAAGGTCGAAACCAACGAGGGATGAATCAAAGAATTGGATCTGCGAGGCGTATAAAATAAAAAAACAAGCTCCACCAGCGGTCTTACTTGGGAGGAGGTGGGGATTTACTGTAGACCCACAGATCCCCAGCGCAGTGGCCCGCAACGCCTCATTATGTTAAACAAACCCTCGCTAACTCCAGATTAAAATATAATGAGGCAAGTTAATGCAACTTTGTTTTACATGGTACATTTTCAATTATTCAGGTGTGGTGGTGGAGGGAGGGGGGGAGGGATGGAGACAGAGGACAACATGCAAACAATTTCACCCCCAGAGCACCGATCCCATTTCCTTAAGACTACTTGTAATGGCTTGCGGTGAATATTTTAGCGGTTGTTAAAAGCCGCTGTTCCTCGGGCCGCTCGAGGGCAGGAGAGAACCCCGGCGGCAAAGCGGCACCACAGAGTCACCCGCCAACCGCCATTTGGATACGCTTCCCCCCCCCCGCACATTACAGTTTACACGTGTACATTATGTCCCGCATCGATCCCTTCATATTGGACAGACAAGGTTAAACGGCTAATTGCTCTGCAGGAGAATAGCAGTTTCCTGTCAATAAAGGGAGAAAAAAACCCTACCCTGCAAAGCTGTAAAAGGCCTCTTGAATGTCAAAATGATCTTTTTAAAAGAGCCGAGCCTTTTAAGTGCTAAGTGTCTATAAAAAGTAGGACAATTCTTTCCTTTAATTAGTTGCCTTATTTCCAAATTGCCTGATTTAAATTTTTTTTTTTTTTTTAAACAGACCTTTAAGTGAAGCAATCCGCTGACAATTTACTATCACGGAATGCTCTACGATTAATGCCATTCCAGCGGCTATTCCCTAAACCAGGGATCTCAAACTCAAATCCTGGAGGGCCGCTGTGTCTGCTGGTTTTCGATGTGTTCCTGCACTTAAGTGTTTAATTTAAGTCATTGATTGGCTAAAGAGTCTGCACACCTTGTTTCCAAGGCCTAAATTGGCTGCTGATTGAAAGGAAATCACAAAAACCAGCAGACACAGCGGCCCTCCAGGACTGGAGTTTGAGATCCCTGCCCTAAACTAAACACCTTTGCTGAAAATTACATTAGTCTGAGGTTTTAGCGGTTTACGCGGTGCCAAAAAACCCCCTCGATTGAATTTCGGAAAGGGGATCCGGCTAAAGGCAATGAAGCTAGGCAAAGTGCGCCGTTCTTACACCGTTTCACGGGAATCCAAAGCGATTACCGCCGTCCACTTCGCTCACTCAAACACCATTTGGTCTTTTTTCCCCCTCCCCTCTTGCAGAGCGGGACTAAAGCCGATTGCGGGGGCGGCATTTTATGCATAGCAGCATTTTATGCATAACGGCGTTCGCGCGTCTCGTCCGCTCGACATAGACCCGTTTAAGACGGAAAAAGGCCCCCGGATTCCCGCTGTAAACAGCCGTATGATATAATCCCGCCCTGGCGGAGCTAAGCGCATCATCCAGCAGGCATCAGCGAGGAGCCTAGGAGGAAGCCTCCCGCGGCCCAGAGACAAGCCTTGCGGAGCGGCTTCATCTGCCTCAGCCCTGCCTCCTCTTTCCAGCACCTTCTGTTCTGCTTAACAGCATACCACAGACCGGGGGCGGATCTGATCAAGTGTTAAGAGCTGTGGAGTTGGGGTACATCAGGGGTGGAGATGGCTACTGCAGGGGAGGTTTTGGGGGGCTACAGAAGGGTGGTGGGTGGCGCTGGGGTTTGGTCCCGCTCAGAGTGAATCTTTCGCTTCCCAGACGCATGATATTCCCCGATTCTGTTGTTATTTTTCCATGGAGGAGGCTATCGGAGGCTGCCTGGGAAAACTGGAAGTGTTCGAACCTTGGAAGGGGCTCCACTACAGAACCTTGTGGTGGCTACTGTTAGAGGTGGGCAAGGACAATACACACACACACACACACACACCTTGTGTTTTTGGCAACGTTTGTTCAGGTGCTCACCACAGGGTGGCCCAACAGGCCTCATTAATCTGCTACATACGCCCCACCCCCCCCTCCCCTTCCGCCCTGTATAATTAAGGCCCTGTGAGGCTCTCTAGCAACCCCCCCCCCTCACCACCTCAGCAAGGAGCGCCCACCCTGGCTGGGCAGGTGGGTACCTAACCCGCCCCGCCCCTATCGGCTGTGATTGGCAGCCCGCTGACAGGTTGGGTTGGGGGAGGGGGGCACGAGGGGTAGGCCTTTCGGTACTGCAGAGCCCTCTCTATGGATCGATACCTTCATGTACAATTAGACAAGCAAAACAGATGTGTACTCAGGCTGCAGTCATCCCCGGGGTTCCCTCCCCCTTTCCCCGAAAAGAGAGCAGAAGGTGAGGGCAATCTGCACCCCGCCCCCCTCCCTCTCTATCGCTCTCTTTCTCACACTATGCCTGGGGTTCCACAGAGGCCTTCAGTCTCTTCCGGCAATTACTTACATCCTCCACGCAGCAGCTAGCTGGAGGGGGAATGTTTTTTTGAATGTGTACTCCGTTATTTATGTCTTTTGTGCCACTATCCTTTCCCGCCCCCGGCCACGCCCCCCACCTTAGCCCCCCCCCCCCCAGCCCACAGACATAGAATGTGGCAAAAAAAAAAAAAATCCGCTCTAATGGGAGTTGGAACCATCTCAGGAAGTGGGTTTGTCTCTCCCGGCAGCGATGGTACGCACCCCGCCGACAGGTAAAATACCCCGCCTACAGGTACCTGTGAGCAGTTAGAACCCGCTTCCCTCAGCGACAGCAAAGTTCATTTGTACCGCCGCACTACACCACACGCAAAACCAACGCTCCCCTCTCCCCCTGATTCACCAAACATATCAAACACGCAACATACACGGCAGAGTACACGGTACAAGAGAGAACGAGAGAGAAGCGTGTGCATATATGTACGTATGTACAGTGCATCCGGAAAGTATTCACAGCGCTTCTCTTTTTCCACATTTTGTTCTGTTACAGCCTTATTCCAAAATTCTCTTTCATGCATTAGCAACATGAGTGTGTGCTGCTTCTGACAATAAAGCACATTTGAGCTTGAAAGAGAGAGAAGTGGAGGGGGAGGGGGGGAACAGAAGGAGAGTCGCATACGATCAGACGAAAAGTCACAATAAGCACGGGTGACAAGTCACGCTTGGCAACGCTCCCCTCAGCGAATAAGGAAAGGGCACGGAGGCCCGCCTGGCCGCCCGCGACCCAACGCTCCTTCAGCGAGAGGAGAGCTATTTGAGTCTGCCCCCGAGCGAGGAAAGAGCCCGACCCAATTATACTTCCCATCCCTCACAACGCTCTCTCTCCCTCTCTCTCTCTCACACTCTCCCTCTCTCTCTCTCTCACACTCTCCCTCTGTCTGTCTCTCTGTATCTCCCTCTCTCGCTCACTGAATTTCTCTCACTCTTACTCTACCTCGGTCTCCCTCTGTATCTCTCTCTCACTCTTTGCATCTCTCTCTCGGTCTTATGCACAGTGGGAGTTTTAGGTTTGTCAATAGGCGACTGGAGTAGGTTTTAAGGTAATTGTGGAAAGTTTTGCTTCAATAATACAATAAAAGAACACAGTCTATCTGTTTCTCCCTCCCTCCCTCTCTCCATCCCTCTCAGCCTCTCCACAAACACAGCAGATAAAGAAGCCACAGGCCCACCAGGGGAGGCCCATAACCACAGCCTGCCTTTCCTCTCGCATTACAGCAGACGGATACATCACCATTATTTCATCTCAGCCATTCTGATATATATTTAAAAAAAAAAAAAAAAAAAAAAAAAAAAAAAATGAAAACTGAAAAAAATAATAAATTAGGAAACGTCTCGTCATACGGCAGAAATTTCTGCAAGTTTCCCAGAGCTCTCCCTGCCGACAGCTCCAGATGTGTCACCGACGGCGACGCTTCTTTTTGCGAGAGAGTGCTGTTCACAAACCCTGGCGGTACACCTCGTGCTCTACGGCGCACGGTCTGGTTCGACGGCTTCCCTCCGAATTAGAAATTTAGGCTCAGAGACGAAATGTCCTCGACGCCAGCGCCAAACCCAGCCTCTACCCTGCAGCCGCTACGAACCGTTTATGGCTTCTTCCGTTTCAAGCCAACAATAAAATTCTAAATAATGTGCAGATAATGGTTGCCTAGTTTCAAAGGGCGCCTTGGACTAGCTCTCCATTTTTTGGTAGTTTTACAGCCATAAGGGATAAATGCCAGCATTCCTGAATAGCAGTGACATGCTTAGCTATATTTACTCTTCTAATCGTAGAGAAGAGTAAAAATATCAGCATTAATTGCTAATTGTCAGCACTGGATTTTGTTTCCTTGTCATATTTTTCATTGTCACGCATAAAGTCAAACATCAATAAAAACACATCTACTTGGAAGCCAAGTCCATCTCAGAGTGTCAGAAAAGGTTGATTAATAAAGAAATAAAGGAACCCTGGGACACATAATTGGCTGAAAGTACCATGGACACATAGCCGTGATTGGCTGAAAGTGCCACGGATACACAGAAGTGATTGGCTGAAAGTACCACAGACACAAAGCCGTGGTTGGTTGAAAGTACCATGGATACATACAGTAGATGTGATTGGCTGAAAGTACCACAGACACATAGCCGTGATTGGTTGAAAGTACCATGGACAGAAAGCCATGATTGGCTGAAAGTACCATGGATACATACAGTAGATGTGATTGGCTGAAAGTACCACAGACACATAGCCGTGATTGGTTGAAAGTACCATGGACACAAAGCCATGATTGGTTGAAAGTATCATGGACACAAAGCCATGATTGGCTGAAAGTACCATGGATACATACAGTAGATGTGATTGGCTGAAAGTACCATGGACACAAAGCCGTGATTGGCTGAAAGTACCATGGACACATAGCCATGATTGGCTGAAAGTGCCATGGAAACGTAGACGCTAATTAAACGGAAACATAGCCTACTTGGCAGTCTTATTAATGCTTGGCAAGTTAAATCCAGCTTCCTCCTTCCTTTTCTTACAGAAGAAACTCACATGCTTGTTAGAGTGACACAAAGTCCTGGCTGACATTCACACGTTAAAATATTTCAAAGACTTTGAAGGGAGTACATTTATAAAAAGTAATTTCAGCTGATTTCCAGTAAAGACGCTATGATCCAGAGGCAGATGCGACATGAGCTCGGCATTCCTTTTTTCGACGCATGGCCGTTTTACTTTTTTTTTCTTTCCATGGGCCGTTTACCACTTCTCCATGGAAAAACCCTAAAGCAGATGTTTGGGATCAGTGCGGATAAAAAACAAAAAAAACAAGGGGAACGAGGGCCGAGTCCGACATGGTACGCATTAAATATAATCAAAAAGAAACTAAACGAGACCAGGCTTCTTTAATTACTTCTCGCAATATAATTCAGTTTGTGGGGGTGAGACGGGCTTTTGCCAAGAACAGCAAGATGAAAAGGAATTTCAATTATACGGATAAAATTTTTTTTTTTTTAATGAAAAATAAAAAAATCTGGATGCATCCTTTTCCCTCAGTCCATTGGCAAGGCAATCGAGAACTGTACACCGTTTCAGAAAATGAGCTGTTGAG
The DNA here is from genome assembly GCA_029718625.1 of Synaphobranchus kaupii. NCBI lineage: Eukaryota > Metazoa > Chordata > Actinopteri > Anguilliformes > Synaphobranchidae > Synaphobranchus > Synaphobranchus kaupii. The sequence goes on along the minus strand of CM056376.1, from coordinate 26,883,816 downwards.
ATGGTGGTGGGAAAGGGGGGGTGTCGGCTCTGACATAGCTGCTGTGGGAGTTGGGGAGGGGGGGGTCAAAGCGAGTGAGACAAACCCCCAACCCCCCCCCCACCCCCCCCATGATCCATTCCAGATTTCTTATGTCACATCAGGTTGCAAAGCGACACTGTGCTTCCAAAAAAAAAAAAAAAAAAAGGCCCCAGGAGCCAACTACTGGGTTTCCTGGGGCCGTTGGCGGTTCCAGCGCCGCTTGCGGGCGGCGCAGCGTTCAAACGGGCAAGCCTCTCTGGGGAGGAGCCGGGGCCAACCGCTCTGTCAAGGAAACGTCTCCCTTGAACCCAATTAGTCTCCCAGGCAGTTGGGCGGAGTGGAGTGGAGGTGGCAGTACACTGGTCATGTTTAATTCAGTGGGGATTTCTCAGCGGCTGGAATTTACATCTGCGGTTCTGCCTCTGTCAGACACAAAGGGAGGGGAAACCGTGGCTCCACACACACACACACACACACACACGCCATGCGCAAACACACGAGCATACACACACACACACACACGCACGCCATGCACAAACACACGAGCATACACACACACTCACGCAAACACACACACACACACGCACGCCATGCACAAACACACACACACACACACGCACGCAATGCGCAAACACACGAGTATACACACACACTCACGCAAACACACACACACATACACACACACACACACACTCCATACCAGCAACTACCTCTGTGGCTGGAAACACATGGAAAGCCCTTATTTCATTAGAAACTGCAAATGAAAGTAAATGCAATTCCGAAACATTCAGTGCCTGTAGCACGAGTTCTTCTATATTTGTGTCCATAGATGGACCCCATCCATCAGGATGAGCCTACTCAGCTCCATAATAAAGTTTCCAAGACATATCGCCATCAAACAGACAGTCAAGGGTCCAGGACTTTTAGGGATTATTAAAAAAACCTGCTGTTTGTTTGTTTTGTAGAGACAGAGATGGAGAGAGAAAGAGAGAGGCCCTTACAAACATTTGAGCAGTTGCGACTTGGCCTTTCGTGGCTTCCGTAAAAATCCGGCACGGAAGCAGCCATCGCATTCCACTGTTTGCAGAGCTTCCTCTCCTCTCCTCTGCTCTGCTCCGTTTGGCTCGGCGCCGTTGCCACAGTGCTAAATTGCACAGCTGTTCCGCAATCTGTAGCGTTGTTAATTACCCTAATGTGAGCGGCAGCTCGTCAGCTCATCGCTAACGAAGGGGGCTTGCTTTCCAGCGAGCTCGCCGTATGCTCGGCGTGTAGCCCTCCGCTCTGATCTACCCTCCCCGGGGCGGCTCGCAGACCACCCCACACATCCACATCCAGAACCCAAACGCATCTAATTAAACCCGCCGCCCCAAATGTGCTTACTCAGGGAAAAGGGGAAAAGAAATAAATAATAAAAAGCAGGAAAAACAGGCAGAGATTAAAAGAGGATTTAATACCCTACGACTGAAAGGACCAGAGAGGAAATGGGAGAACGCTCGATGGCAAAATCTCCGACGGTGCTCCGACGAACCCGTCTGTAAGCCTGAACGTATCAGTCACCGGCTGTCACTCGCAACCCCCCTGCGAGCGCTTCCAGAAATCACGGCGGCGTAGCTCTCTCTGATTTAATCTCTGATCCTCACCGCCAGTATCCTTCTTCTCCTACTGACCGCCGATTTATCACCCGCATAACGGCGCTATTAGCGGCCACTTCACATCATCTCCTGGATGTTTATATTGCACAGAACGCAAGAGCCGTTTCCTAGCAGTGAAATGACACACAGCACAAGGAGCAGCTAAGAGAACGGCACATTTGATTAAGTTCAGCAGCACGTTGCCAAAATATGACGGTGTCATATTTTGTTGGAAGGAACCACGGATTTGTGAACGGTTTTGATTAGGTAAACAGAAAACATTGTTATAAACAAACATTTTGTCCCGAGAAGACTGAATTAAAAAAAACGTTTTCCAAAAAAACAGTCACCATTTTTATTTTAAAAATATTTTTTTATGGCTGTGATTTTATGGCATGCGACCTTGCCAATACTCTTGCTTTCAACAATCCCCCCCCGACATCACATGGAATATACATCGCGGCACACGCTCGGTCAGCGTAGAAGCTCGTGGCGGGGGGGGGGGGAGAACATCCGGAGGGAAAGACATGGCAGGTGGAGTCTGCGTAATAAATGCGTGATGCAATGCATGATGGGACTTTCAGCATGCAACAGAACGATGGGCCAATTAGGCCCGTGTGACACCTCTAGAGCCATGATGGAGGACTCCTGGGCCCATCTCCTCAGTCCTGGCTTCTCCGTCATTAGCGGCTGCGAAGCCACATCTGTCTAATGGCGGGGGCTCAGACTGTGTGTGCCACGCCAAGCGCATTTAATTACGCCTCATAAAAAGGTAACAAAAGACACGGCCCCGCTCTCGGGGAAAAGGAGGGGGGTGGCGAGGATAGGGAGGTGGGGGTGGAGTAGCAAGGAGGCGCGGAGCCGAGGGAATAACAGGTTGACCCGTGTCAGCCGCTGAAAAGGGGAATTTACTCAAGTGTCTCTGTCGCTCCTCCAGACTCCACAAGGAGACAAGAGCGGGCCGGCTTGTTACCTTTCACCAGGAAATCAAACGCTTTTTCTCCCGCCCCAATCGCCACGGACCGCCGCGGCCCCCCCCCCGACCGACGGCGGCTAATTGGAGGAAGGCCGCAGAGGATAAAAGGAGAAGATCTCTGAAATATTAATGGAGGCCCACGAGAGCCTTTGATGTGAAGGAGGTCCTCTTTCGTCGGGAGCTCGGCCTTGGAAAAACAAAAAACGGGGGGTTAAAAAAGAAGATACGGCTCGTGACGAGCAGCGCCGTCGGGCCCGCGGGTCATCTCCCGCTGGTTCTGAACACCGCGGCCGGACTGGGTAAAGGTCACATGCCTCACAACGCAACACGTATTCAACTGGGCCACGTGAATCGTTTTTTAAAACCAAATCAGATACCGCTGAGGTAAACATCATCGAGTACAACAGCTGTTTATTGCAAATTTAAACAAAAATAACCATAACAAAACCATAAAATGCCAAAGCCAAGAGTAACAGAAAATAAACAAAAGCCTCTGAAGTCCATTGAGGTTTTGCACAGAGTACATTATAAACAAAGAAAACGGTTAGAAATGTGAGTTTCAGTCTACACTTTCATACTCAAAATAGCACCTCATTGGTAATTCAAATATGCACATTCCGGGGTAGTGAATAAAAAATAAATAAATAAATAATAAAAACGCTGCATCGATACAAAAATTGTCAAAAAGCAAATCCAGGTTCCAGCCACTGATTGGCTGGGAGCAGGAAGTACGCATTATCCAGACAGGGCTGGGTGACCTATGACCTATGACTTCAGTAATACCTGAAGGCATTTGACAGGCTTGCGGGGCTGGCGGCTTTGAGTGGCAAGGGTTTGACATTTAGAAAAAAGGACGCATGCCCCAGGAATTGCACAAAGCAGATGCCCGCATTTAGGAAATAGCATCAGATAGGAGAAGATGAAGGCGAGAGAAAGAGGGAGAGAGACAAAAAGAAAGAAAGAAAATGGTGAGGTTCATTGTCCAGGCAGTCCATTGTCTGACAGCTTCGGAACTCGCCAATGTGCTACGGGAAAGGTCACTGGTCACTTCCATTTGGACACACATACATTCCACCCCCCTCTCCTACCCCCAAACACTCCCCCTTACACATACAGTGCCGTTTACAGTATTTGCACATTGATGGAATCGCAGCCGGGAAAATAAATTATTTTATTTGCACCAACACCTCAACGTCCCCTCACAGTGCAAGGCCTCGTGCGCCTCCCGTTTATTTATACTTTAACGTCGAAAACAGAGACGTCTCCAGACCACGCGTTAAATCCGGAAAAAAAAACCGCCGTCCGGTTTTCCCGTCTCTGCATCCACCGCAGACTTTTTCAGCCGCAGGAACGCCGCCGACGTTTCACATGGAAGAGAGATCCTTCTGCGGCAGTGATTGAGAAGGCAAAAACGGCACGGCCGCGCTCGTAAATTCTCCCGTTTCACGCTCTGCGGCCTTGAGGTTTCCAATGCGAGATTCCCCCCCACACCCCACCCCACCTCACCCCCCAAGAATGAGCATCTGCATTCAGCATCTTGTTCTGGAAAAAAACACAAGAGAAGCGAGTGTTTATATATAAAAAAATAAAATAAAAAAAACCCCGACAAAGGCTCGATATTTTGGTATTCGTCTGGACACCGTCCATCTTCGTGGGCTCTTGTGAAACCTCAGCAGGGTGTTACGTGCGGCAGCAAGAAGAATTCAAAGCCCTCAGATTTAGTCTCCGCTCCCTCCGAAGCCCGCGGGCGGGCAGGCGGCCATTAAACAGCCTATACAATCAATCCGACACCAACACCGTCCCGCCCAGTGGCAGGGCCCCACAAAACAGTTTGGCGCAAAACGCATTTCCCGTGATCTACGGCTGGCGGCCACGACGACGCGTCCGAGGACCCGCGGAAAAGCACAAGTTCAGCACTTCGGAAAACCGTCGTCCATCCTTCACTGCCCGAATGGCGCCATTTCAATAAATAAGACCGGGTGGGGGGTGGGGTTCATGGTTTGCAGGAAAGAAATGAGAGAGAGAAGAAGAGGACGAGGAATGTCGCTGAAAGGAGTTATTGACCATTCTCTGAAAAAACAAATACCGGTCTTTGTAATTAGCATCTAACACTTAACGGTCATTTTAAACTCTCTGTCACCCCACCGGTCACGTGACCCTTTCAGGGGTATTAGTTATCAATGGTAAACGCGTTGTACATCCAACCAATACATTATCAGGGCTTTTGTCCATGTGCGGGCCGGTCTCTGAGTGATACAAGACAACTGCCACCCTACTGCATTCAGACAGCCTCTGTAGAAACTATTGTTTAGAAAAATAACACAAACCTTTTTTTCCTCAGGGTTTGGTCCCATGGTCTCATTTTACTATCTGATAACACCCATTTCAACAGAGTTTTAATCACTGCCATCTGAAAATAGCAGGCAGGTCCGGTTACAGCATGACCCGCTTGGAGATGCCCAACACTCCCGGGCCTGTATCCGGGGGACTTAGCACAAGTGGGGTAAAAAACCGACCCGATCAGAAAAGTGTTGAGGTATGATCTCGTCTGGTCTAAGCGCACCTCTACCCTCACAGCTGCATTTCACGAGCACTTAAATCTCAGTGCTACTCACCGCAATGCTGAAAAGGTGATAAATTCACAGGAGAAAATTCAGTACTTTGTAACAGCCATAGACGCTCTTGTTCAAAAATACCGAAGTCAAGGGTCAACTATGTGATGACTGAGCCGTACAAACTGGTTCCTTTCCTAAATATTTGCCGCCAGCACTTATCTGGCACAATCCTTCAAATTGTAGCGTTTTCTTTCTTTTTTTTCTCCGTTCGAAGGGGCGCAAGATGTTAGCCCCACGCAGCAATGCTTGTCATATCTCGCCGAGCTGTGATCTGCACCAACTCCTACATTACAGGCTGGAAGATTTTTCACCGTCTTATCAGCTTTGCCAACCAGGCCTTCTCTTATCAGCTTTCCGCTAAAGATAAACGAGCTTTTGAAGATATGAATAAGGGCTCCTTTTTTGCAAGCTAATTCCAGAACTGCTTCGGCAGTAGATTAAAGATTAGGCTAGTTCTTGGTTCAAGGAACTAAGCAAGATTTTTTTTAAAACAAACAAAAAAAAAAAGCCAAAAGACAGTGGTCAAGAAAGGGAACTGAAGGAAGCCGTGGGGTGTCTTGGCTACAGAGGCTGCTAGGCATGTTAATGATATTTCCAATTTTGACTTTATAAACATTTATAAAACATCATCTTCCAGAGGGAAAACATGCAGTAATACAAAATTAGCAGTGAATTAGTAGCAGCATAAACTGTCTTCGGGGGCAGTATAATGGTTAGGGAACTGATTCCCAGGTAAGACACTGCCCTTGTAACCTTGAGCAAGGTGCTTAACCTGCATTGCTTCATACCTGTAAAAATGGATACCATGTAAAAACGCAAAAGCTGTGTACGTCGCTCTGGATAAGAGCGTCTGCTAAATGGCCGCCATGTAATGTCTTAAACCACAATGTAATTTAAAAGTTATTTAAACAAACCTCAAAAGAAGGGAATGGAAACTCGGCCGGACAAAAACTTGGTTTATCAGGGGTGAACAAGCTTTGGAAATCCGGACACCGCACAAAACAAAAACAAGACAGCCAAGGGTCTAACGACCCCTCCCGATCACCACAGCGCCAAGAAACGTCTTCGCGGCGACGCGTTTTCACAGCGAGGCGACCCGCCCCGAGCGCCAGCCGAACCTTCCTCCGCATAACCCCCACCCCCCCCCACTTCATTCCTTGTTGCCCCAGTGAACTCAAGAGATCCACATAGTGCTCAACAACACCAGCTTCCCCTGCCGTTTAAATCAGTTTTCCGCCAGCGAGACAGCGGCACATCTCTACCTGCTGTGAAACACACAGGCTACATTTGTACTTTTTATTTATTTATTTTTATTCCTGTCCCACAGGTCAGAGCGAAGCCAGCAGTCTCATCAGAGACAGGTACATTCGTCTAAGGAAAACAATAACAAGAAAACAATCAAAACAGACTGCAAACACCTAGTTTACACCCACCAGGATGTCACTGCAAAAACATTGCCCAACGGCAATATCGTCTATTCTTCATGATAAAACCTGACGCTGTAATGCATATAATATTTTAAACATTAAGTTGACTGCGCTGCTTAAAAGTCACCTAAATGACATTATATTTCATTGTGAATAATGACACGCAAATGCAAATACTCAGATTTAGATGTGTGCATTTCCATGTATACCTTATTTCTTTGTCACACAGCATTTCCTTTTTTTTTTTTATTATTTAAAAAATATATATATTTTAAATAAAATTATATACGCCAGATCACACTTTTCAACCAGTATCTCAAGTTATCATTTCTGTTGATGTATTAAAATTTCACACCACATAGAATTTCAAAGCAGAGCAACATTTGGTGAGGCCATCTGTATGCTCAAAAACTAAATCTGAAACCCAAAAAGAAGAAGATTTAGACTGAGCATGGGCAGGCAGCACCATAAAACGACACATTGACGTTTGCAATATTATTCAGACTTCATTAGGAATATCCATAAAGCACAACTTGAAAGCTCTATATTTAAATATTATGGAAGTAGTAATGTTATGGAATATTATGGAAGTACCAAAAATGTAAAAAGTATATTCTACATTATGTGAAATATATGATAATTTCACCCACAAAAGAGACAAGGCGACAAAGGCAATTAAACCAACACAAGGTTAGGTCAGAAATGCAGAGGACTTTTAAGAAAATCCTAAGAAATAACATTTTAATATGATAATAAAAACTACTCTTATGCAACGCATTTTTTGCAAATTATAATTCACCTGAAAAGCACGAGAATAATAAAGATAACTTACATGGAAATACGCGTTTAACAGATCTCCTACAGGCTAAATTCACAATGTTTTACTCCACTGTACGGTTCACACCTCGAGGTCGCCGTATAACGGAGTGTTGTTCACTTTGGAAATATCAACTGGGAGGTCCAGACGCGCACAAAACACACCTCGGCTGGAGACATAACTTCAAAATGCAGGTGTGCGCTTGTCCCGAGCCTGTAATTGACTATAATGCGTGATGTTTAACCTCCTGTTTCACCGCAAGCGCTATAAAAAATTAAGCTGGACAGTTGTTAAAACAATTCAGAAATGTCGACGCTGCCATGTAGAAATATTGCCTGGATGATATATTGAAATATTTTTTGAATACGCCCTCAGTCGTTCTGCAAACCGCAAATGAATTCACGAGTTAATCACAAAAGGGAACCGGGCCAGATGATCTATATGGTTCATTTTCAAGAAGCCTTTTTATTAAAGGCTCCAATATTATGGATTTTTCCTTGTTTATTTCCGGTGCCTTGTACAGCCACGATACACAAAAGAAGCCGCCTAGAATTTCTTATGGAGTGATTGCCAATATGCTCTATTCGTCTGCATCTTTCACAATACCGAGAAGACCCCGTCGGATATATAACCTTGAACGTCCACATTCTTTGCGTGCTCTCGGAACAAAAACTAATTAAACAGCACCACCTGCGGTGGTTGGAAACAAGAAACAATAGAAACGTACAAATAAAAATAAGAACACTTGATTATTACTCTTGAAATTAAATATTACCCACCACTCCCAACAGCTAAACAGTCAGCCAATGTAATCGAATAGGACAGACCACATTAAAACCAAAAACAAGCTGAAGCCTGGTTAAAATAAATTAGGTCTTTGGATTGCAGTAACCAAAGGCGCAGCTACTTTTATGAAGAATTCATACCTCATAAGAAGCAAGGAAAAGTAAATCATGAAAATAAAAAAATATATGAATATTTTCGACGTCGCCTCGCGACGGGTAAGGCAAGAGGGAAAACACCTCAATGGCTACTTTTAACATTACAACCCACGATTATTAGCCTTTTTCTTTAAAGAAATTTGTAGAAATAGCCTATGTACGAAAAGCGTGATGTGCATAGTAGCCTAACCTGCGATAAAGAGAGCGAAATACAGTGAACCATAAATGAAAAATACAGGATCAAGTAGCCTATACGCAGTGCATGACCATCTTACCGAAATCTACGAGCTGCGATCTCCACCGTGCAATGAAGAACATTGGACAATCTGAAAGACTTCACCAAACGGAAACAAACCCACGATGTCGTTAAATCCAGGTCGGGTAAACACTACAGTTTAAAAGAAAAAATAATTCAAAAGCAGGTTGTCTCTTAAGAAATGCCAGGCAACAAATGGGAATGTGCTCTGACAATAAATCTTTGCAGAGCTCCTTTTTCGGTTGCAGTGGCGAAAGCTGTCAAACCACGAGATAGATTTTCAATATGGAGTTTTTTCCCCCCTTTTCTTAAACTATTCGTCCCTTGAAAATAGTCAACAAAACACGTTCCTTATTCTGAAAACGGAAAAACAGTGGATCTTTGTGTCTGCCCAGATTAACGCTGATATGAATCCAAGTCATATGAAAACCCCGATGACAGATCATTCACAATAGATTCCAACCGCAAGTATCGGATTATTTCAGTTGAAAAACAAATTAATGAATGCAACGAGAAATCCCAAGGTACGTGGAGCCTTTCATACGAGTTTTGTTTTTTAAGTTGCGATATCCATTATATCCCGACGGTTTTTTAATAAGGTTGAAAAGTCCCCGTAATCGCAGCGCGCACAGCGCCTCCGAAACGCCACTCTCCTAGCACATACGGGAGAGACTGAGCTTCAAGCAGTCAGCTTTGCTGGGTGTGTTTAAAAAAAAGAGCCCAAAGCAATCAATGCATGAAAACAGGATCTTTAACTCGATTCACCGCACCGTCGTTCTCAATTGAAGGACTTGACAGCCCGTTAGCTCAGTGGGCTTGCGGTTCGTCATGTAATGGACGGGGTGTGTTTTAGAAATAGTCGAAGGGTGAAAAACCCAACCTTGTATTTGTAAAACAAAACAACTGCACACGCAATTGCGAGACTGTATAGTAGGCCTATGCTACCGCAATGCAACACGGGCATTATTCTCCTGTAGGCTATATTGCGCAGTAGGCTAAAATGTAGGCTAGAACATTTAGCCTAATAGCCTACATCTAGTTTATAATGACACTCAATTGTATAGACCTGTTAATGTGTGAATGGACACATGCATTATATTTATGAGAAATCAGTATCATGCCTGACTACTATATTTTTACTAATTTCTTACAAACAGGACATTTTACTAATTTATACATCTAAAACAAAATCTGGAAAAATAACGGCTCAACAGCACATTTATTAACCACAATCAGACAATTATAATAGTCATACAAGGCGGACTATTATTATTATTATTATAAAACAACTCAATTTGCATGCTGTTAGCCTATAATAGCACAGGTTTCCAGGGAGTAGCCTACATTCTTCGCTTTGAGTGAACTTAGTGACTGCGCGTGCGAAACTACCAATAGGAGACGTCTAGCCAGCCTGCACAAAAGGCCCAAGGGTGCAGCGTGAAAGGTTTTTGATGAGGCTGCGGGGTTTTGGGCGGTTGCTAAAATGATGTTGTGACGTCACCGTCTGAGACCTTACACGCGATCCCTCTTATCGCCTGCAGCTGACGAACAGGTATCCCGGTCTTAGCGATGAGTCACGGTACCATTGAAGCTATTGTGAAAATGTGGCACTTGCCACCAAGACATTTATCCCCACTGTAGAAAAAGTCTATGTTCCTCCCTGGAACACAAACCAACCTGCTACTGAAACGGTAGGCCTACATGGGGGTGACTTTGCTGTAGAAACGGACACATGTACACAATAAGTCCACCTCCATTGCACAGTTTTCCAACATCTTTTTGAAGGAGTCAGAACCTACTTCAAACAGAGTGGAAAAAATGTGCCAAGAATTTGTCATGCATATGTCTGACGTTCCGTTTTTTTTTCTTTTTGACAAATTCATATTACATGCCAGATGCGCGGTGGAGAGCATTCTTACTTTTGTTGGCTTTTCATAGACGCTACTTTCAGAACCCAGCACAGAATCTGGGAATTTACTTGTTTTCATCTTTGACCTCTTGAGTCTACAAGGATTTCCAAACTCTAAAATTAACAGCAGGGTGGGGAATTGAGCCTGTCGTTTTGGGAGAGCGCGGCTGTCCGTCTCCCTTTAAAGTCTGTAGATGTTATTGCAAACAGTACGATTTTACCAGTTTTAGGGTGAAGGCTTTGATGCCAAGTAGAAGATCTCTTCTACACTGTCTGCAGAGTTAGCCCCAGGGTTTATGCCTTTCAGTTATGACCTTCTTAAATCGCATGGCTTACCTCTGATTGAAAGACCTTATCCATGTATACGGATAGGCTCAGGCTACGAATAAAGCTTTCACAATTCATTCTCCATTTATTTGGCAAGACTGTTGCTCCGAGAAGCATGGAGGGAAGTTGTTTAGGACAGAAACAGACGTGCATTGTAGACTACTACAGGTTTGTTTTCTCACATTTTCAGCGTAGCCATATATACATATTTTTTGTGTGCTGTGCTTAATGCAATTTACATATTAATTTTGGGCGTGCCAACTTGCTAGTTAATTACTTAATGTTTTATGCAATAAGTTGGTGTACCCTTAAAAGGTTACACATCGAAGGAATCTCAAACTACAACTTGAACTCAAACTATCTGTCCCTACTTGTTAAATATTAAATCCACAACAAAAGGCCTGTCATTAGGCCTACATTGTGAGAGACTTACCCAAGAGAGTACATCGAAACACTTACTAAAATCAGTTTTATCACCATGTGTTGCAACATTTAGAAATGAAGAAAAAAACAGGCATGCCAATATTGCAAAGACAAGACAATTTGAATGGCAAAATGGCACCAGACTGTGCCCACTTTTTAAACATTTTTTCCAGGGTTTTTACTTTATATTTACTGTACATCCAAACTTAATTAGTAGTTTGTGTTAATGTCACACTTCATATATTCCATGTTTAGTTAAAGCAAAATGAAAACTAGTGCTTTTTTTATGGAAATCCATTCACATCATAAAATGTTTTATTAAGCAATTAGGCTACTCTGTTCAAGTGCATGCATACCTTTTCTGTTCTTATGTTCAGTTCAATTTGACTAAAGATAAAAATAAACTAACAACAAACTAATGTGTATGTTTTAGTTTGATTCAACATTTGCATTTTAAAACTTAAAATGGGTGGCATAACATCTTTATCAAACCAGCACATTTTAAGCTCAAATTTTTTACATACATCTTCACCACTATCCTGAAATTCACAGAAGCTGGGTAAAGATTAGATTTTCTCCTCAACTGTATTGGTGGCTCAAATAACATAAATGAATAAATAATACATGTTTTTTTTCCCCTGGCTAGCAACAATATAGTATATGTGCTTTTCAGTTCAGCCTGCAATGCCAATAAGTATGGCTGGTGGTTTCTGTGTCTGGAATGTGAGGCTTGTAATTATTTCCCAGCTGACTGTAATTACAGGTCATCCCCAAACCCTACAGACTTCCTATTAAAAACATGAGGCATCGAGTGAAAAACACAAGTGGTGAACACACACACTGTGGCCTTATGACAGGGCTGTTTCGGAGGATTTTGGACTGGCGGTAGGCGTCTACAGGGACACCAGGCTGAGAGCCAGGAGTTTGCCGGTGTGGAGTTTAAGTAGGCCTCCCGGTGTGGAGTTTAAGTAGGCCTCGGAGACAGATCCTTCAAGGGTCCCACTGCTGTACAAGTGGTTGGCGATCATTCGACTTCTGGTCCCAACATCGTTCCCGGGACACGGGACATGGATGTAGGCCGGCCGAAGACCGCGGTCGGAAAAAACGACAGGAGAAAAGGCTTTGTGTTCATGACCCGAATCCAGTTCCTCGCTGTCCGATCCTGCCTGGAGCCCGTCGCTAAAAAGTCCCAACCTCGAAAAACAACCCCCCCCCGCCCCCCCCCCCACTGGATCAACAAAGGGGCGGAGCCAGCGCATTTCGGATCAAGCGCCCGCCTAATTTGATTAGAGCTAGGCTGCTACAATTAGTAGGCAGACAATTATTGCTCGATTCTTTTTACGTTAATCTGTGAAGCAGACCCCGTGCTCCGCCATCAAGAAAAGTCAAAACTCACTTCTGATGAATGCCATTTAGTGAGGAACGGCACACATCCCCACAGCAGATGAGACGGGCTAATCTATCCAGCTCTAAGGGAGACAGATACAAAAAAGAGAGTTGTTTCCCCTCTATACTGTACAGTTTTTCGATGAATAAATAGTTCAGCATGTGGGAGCTACCAGTGTACTACAGAGCTTTGCGCTCGCTACCATCGTGAAAGAGGCACGCATATTTACACCATATAGTTCATTAGGCTCCAGCTTGCTAATGCCACAGGCCTTAGGCCTGGAGCACAGTTAATCTCAGGTAAGCCCCACAGTCACACAGCAGTCTTGGAACATGGTCCAAATATCTACTCTGTGAAAATAGCATCCGGTATTCCAATCTCCTAATGCTGGCTCTACGCTTTGGCTTCCTCTGCGGGCTCAAAATAGGTGTGTATAGCATTACTTGTTTTTCAGAAGCACAGGAGACATGGGGGGGGGGGCGATCTACATGAAGCCTTGGCCAATGGTGCCCCACAGCCTTCAAATTGACAGGCGCCCGCACTTATGCCAAAACGCATGGGTAAAAGGCATCATTCATCTCCGGGCAATGTTTATCTTTAGTCTCCTGAATCTCTCAGAGAGCTACTCAAACTTAAGACCTGTTTTAACCGCTCGAGACAAAGCCAAACAAAACAAGAAAGATAAGTTCCTTTTCTGTCCCACACGGAACAATGCGTGTTGTGAATTTTAATAATTTGAATCGAAATGATGTTTGCAAAACGAGCAGGAACGGCAAAGGTACATGAAGTAATTTTTATCTGCTGGCAATGGCTGATTCTAAAGTACATTGACTCTGCGGAAATACTAAACAGACTTAAATACAGATTTTGACTTACAAAAAAACAGCTTGGAGCTGCCTTAGTTACAAGGATTGAGCTGTAGGCTGATCGTGTACTGTTCCCAGTGTCATATATATATATATATATATAGTTCCTCCACTATTATTGGCACCCCTGTAAAGATGAGTAAAAAGGGTTATAAAAAAATTCACCGTTTGGTGAATTAGCTTAATCTCACACTGAAAAAAATAGAAAAATCCTACCTTTAATTGAAGTAAATTTATTATGAGAAAAAAAAATCCCTCATCAAGAAATTATTATTTTTAACAAAACCACGTGTGCCACAATTATTGGCACCCCTGCATTTCTATATAGAATAAAGTAATCATTTTTAATATTTGGTCGCATATCCTTTGCATGCCATGACTTCCTGATGTCTGTGACCCAACAATATCTTATTTTCTGGTACTCTTACAAGCGTTACTATAACGTCTCTGCATTTGAATGGATCTCTATGGGAATTGGGAGGTGGGACTAGATTTAGCTGTAAATTACACTGGAACAGTATGGAACACATGGTTGGCTAAATGGCTCTAAGTCCTCAAGGGTCTGACGCATCAAACAAGCCTTAAACCATCACTCTGCTGCCAGAAATACAGTAGATATGGATGGATAACTTGACATCCATATCTACTGCAAATCCGGCAGCAGAGTGATGGTTTGAGGCTCGTTTGATACCTCAGACCCTTGATGACTTACGGCTAAATATAGTCCCACCCCCCAATTCCCATAGAGATCCGTTCAAATGCAGAGACGTTATAGTATCACTTGTAAGAGTACCAGAAAATAAGATGTCGAGTCTTTTGATGTTGTTGGGTCACAGACATCAGGAAGTCATGGCATGCAAAGGATATGTGACCAAATATAAAAAAATACTTTATTATATAAATGCAGGGGTGCCAATAATTGTGGCACACGTGGTTTTGTTAAAAATAATTATCATTATAATTTCTCATTTTTTCAGTGTGAGATTAAGCTAACCAAATGGTGAGTTTTTTTTTATAACCCTTTTTACTCATCTTTACCAGGGGTGCCAATAATAGTGGAGGGCACTGCATATATATATATATATATATATATACCGTGCCCTTATAAAATCATAGGCGAGTACATTTCCACTTCAAAACAAAAATCCAGCCTCCTCTTAACATTGAATTAAAGCACTTCTACAGAACATGATCGTGAGGGAAGGTGATACTTGAAGCTTCCATCACCAAAATGTGTTGAAATGGCTTCCCGTCAACACCTTATTGCTTGTTTGATTTCTGAACATACTATGGGGGTAAAAAAAAAAAAGCTTTTCATTATGGGTCGTAATTGAAAGAAAGAAAATGTTTCAGTGATGTATTGAGTTATTCAGAAGCTGTGCCAAATGGGCTCTTGAAAATCTAAGAAAAGAAAAAAATAAATACATTTTTAAATGATGGGATTGTGAGTTCTAGGTCAACTGTTTTTTTTGTTTTCTTTTTTAAACTGCACCTGTACACTTCAAACTGTGAATGCCACAAAGTTGAATGGAGGCTTGTGGGATGTGAGACTCTTTGAAAGACCCTCAGTGGCCAATAGTTCAGAATGAGTTGAACAAATATGGCTAACAAATATGAAGACCAAACAACTGGAAACCCACGTATCAAATAAGCATTCAAAAAAAAAAACCCCACTTGGTTGAATATAAGACCTGCATCTCTGAGGCTGAAATTAATTTGCAATTATCTGGAGCTTCTTGGAAGCTTGCTGTAAGCACTTGGTAAATATATGAAGTCTCTGAGCCACGTCAAAAACTCGTAAGTTCATTGGAACTTTTTTTCGCCCACCGTGGCTGCAGCGGTGTGGCTTAGGCTAAGTCTGTCTTTAGAGGTCACGCTCAACATGAAAAGCTTAGCCCTGATTGATTGGCCTGACGCAGAACAAAACGCATACTCCATCAAACACATTAAAATTAATTTCTGCGGGATTCCAAAAGGGCCCCACTTATCTCTAGGAAAGGGGGGAGGAGAGAGAGAGAGGGAGAGAGAGAGAAAGAGTGAGAGAGCTCGTCTGAGTGCTAGTTCGCCTCAGGTTCTCTTCCAGCTTGAAGTCCCAGAAGCTCTATCCATCAGATTCCCAGCAGTCCCGGAGGTGACTGGCTGTTTGAAGGCTTTTTCGAGACACCTTATCCCGCGGCTTAACAATCCAATATTGGTTGTTGCCGAAGATAATTACTCTCCATTGATGACGGACCCCCCCCACCCCCGCCACCCCCCTCGGCAATTTGCATCGCGCACCGTCCTGTCGATCGATGGGGGAAAAAAGCAGTTGGTCCTGATAAGCGTGAACGCCGCTGTCACATGTTGGGGGGGGGCGTCCGCCAACATCCAACCGCCCCCCCCTCCTTCTGTCTCCTCCAACCCACTACCTCCCTCCATCCCTCCCTCCATCCAGCAGAAGGGAAAGATAAAGGAAGAATAGGCCCCACTGATAGACTAACTCTGCAAGGACACAGCCATCTTTATTCTCGCTCAAAGACCCGCGCGCGTATGTCACCTTGACGCTTCTCTGCCTCCTTCATGGCGGATGTATAGTGGGCTCTCTCTATTCAGCTTTGACGCGCGGCTGTTTATCAATGCTGCTCTTACAAAACACGGATATTTATATTTAAAAAAAAGAATAATAATAATTAAATAAAATAACCCCCCAAGTCTCCTAAGCCATTTAAGAGATGATGGAAAAGAGAAAATAAAAGATTTTCAATTAGTCACTATTCATCACCTACTGGAAAAAAGATCTTTTATCAATAGCGGTGATGACCTGTAGTGTGACTTAAACATTGACAATCTTGTCAGTCAAACAGTCTTTCTCCTTTGCTTGTGTAAGATTCCGCATAGCCATACAGGGACTCTAACTAGCAGGCATCGCACCTCACAAAACAATTACTCAAAAACAAGGATATTTGTGCTCTGTAACTACAAGGGGCCACTTAAATAATAGAACCCCCCCCCCAGAACCCTCCCTCCCCCTCCATGCTAAATTTCTGTATTATCTACCATTTTACCATCTTAAAGAAAAAGAATTGCATGTTTTCGTGCACATTTTTTGGCACAAATGTCAAATAAAGGTTGAGGCTTGTGTCGACTACTCTGCGAGGGGGGGGGGGTTGATGGTGCTCTTACATTTTGATAATGAAGACAGACTGCCACGCGCCTCGACGGTAGTCTCTCAATCCTGTCTCCGCCTCAGCAATCTGTTTATTAATCTGTTCATCAACTGCGTGCGGCAGGAAGTCCTTTATCACCGCGGCCCACTATCTCTTATCTCCCGTTGGACTCCACCTCGTTATTTAGACACGGCGGGGGGAGAGAGCAATGAAATTAGTTATTAATCTGTAGTTTCCTGCAGACAGGAGAGAAGGCGAGATTGCGGGAGCTCTTAGTAGGATGTCCGCCGCGGCCCCGATAAACGCCATCCGACCCCACAGCGTCCCGACCGAACACACGACTGCCACGCCCTGGGAGAGGGGACACGTAAATAGCTACAGGTCGCAGCAGAAACGCTAGAGCGAATGAGAGAGTCTATCCATTAGCGATTACGTATCGCGGGATTCAATTATGAATTCAGGGTCTGACGGACGGTTATGAGTCTTCAGTGAAACCGGGGTGGAAAGAGGATATTTCCATGTCTTGATGGAAAGAGGATATTTTCAGACGAGGACACGTTCTGCCATTTCTGTGATCGTTGGGATTAAAAAAGATACCCTAAGTAGGAAAATGAGGCAGTACCCTGAGCCAAACTGCACTAAACCCCCCCCCCCCCCCCCAAAAAAAAGAAAACGTTTAACAAAAGACTTTGCAACACATACTGATCAGTTTAATACATCCAGACTACCATTTATCACGTTTTCGCAATTTTTCTTTTTCTTCCCAGCGAATAATAAGCTCCTTTCTATCCGACGTTACAGCTATTACAGTTGGGTTATAATTCATATTTATGATATTCAAATTCATAGAGATGCAGCATAAGAACTGGGGCCCATATTATTACATTCCTGCTTTCCTTTACCTCACAAACGCATGCATTTGTGCTGTACATTCTACATATAATGAAGATTTTCATGACCAGCATAGGACCCTTTTTCTAATATTAAAAAAAATACAAAATAAATCATGCTGCTTGAACAAGGGCTCATAAACAAGGTCTGAAGAGTGGTTCTTACAACCAGTGAGATCTGCAGAAATGCAGTAACATAGTTAGCGTAGCTTACGTAGTGTATCATCGTAAGAACTCCCATGGGTCTGGTGTACATGGCTACATCAGCAAAAGCGTGTTAGAGCGGTGGAGGATTAAGAGTCAGCTGCGAGGACCCCCTGGGGGTCATGGGGTCATGGGGTCATGGGGGGGGGCTGGAGGGCCTATCTGGGAAGGGTCCGAGAACAGCGGGGAACAGCACTCCATGTTCCAGGAGTAGGAATGCAGGCGAATTCCCTGCCAGGTTACCCCACAGGATCGAGAAACGTTCCAGAAAAAAAAAAGCGATGCCATTTTGGAACTGTGTCTATAAAAGCCATTCAAAAGGATGAGTGCATTAGTCTCCCTATAGCAGAGAGAGAGAGAGAGAGAGAGAAAAGAGATGGAGAGAGAGAAAGAGAGACACAGAGAGATGGGCGTAGAGGCGGAAGCACAAAGGAACCGTAACGGTTAAAGGCTGAAAAGGGAAAATGACAGAGTATTTGTTATGGAGGAGAATGCAGCAGAGGCAACAGAGGCAGGACTGAGATTAAATATAGGGTTACCAGAACAAATACCTAATCCATTCAGAGAGTAATGCAAGGTCTCACAAGCACATTTGTTGTGCAGCCTGAGGTTTAACAACTGGTATTATGACTCCATTTCTCATCATTAGAGGCTGTATCGATGTCCCCAACACAGGGTCAGCGTTGGGAATAGGAACAGAAGGACAAGGGGGTGGAGCTACGGAAAAGCCAGTGTGACAGTTTGTGCGCGCGCAGATATGTGCGCCTATAAGAAATATGAGTGTATGCATGCGTACGTAAACTCGTACCAGCAGGGGTGTGAAGAATTCTGTTTGTGGTTTAATGTATCCATGTGTGCAAAGTATGTGTGTCTAATATGTCTGCAATTACGTACCCAAGTTTGTTTGAAAGAGTGCGAATATGTGTGTACACAAAATGTGCATAGGACTCGACTTTGTAGATAATCAGATGCATGTGCATGTACGCGCATGTCGTACGTCTGTGTGTGCAAAAAAAACCCCAAAAACAAACCAAAAAAAGAACTGGCGTTTGGTCACCATATGTTACAGGATTTCACAACATAAGCCTGGAGGGGCCACATTAGAGCTCCCGGCGGGCCGGCGGACCGGTGGCAGATATGTAAATCCATCCGCATTCATGAACCATACAAGGCCGCTGTTTAGCCCCGCACGTCAAAGGATTCGCCAGGCCGGGTTCGACAGATGCTCTGACAGATTTAAAGGAGCCGAGAGCAGGGTTTTTTCTCTTTTTTTTTGGCTCTCGGCTGCACCGTGCACCGACTTCTCTGGAGCTTCAGAAGTGCATAATAAGACCCCTTGAGAAAAGAGCAGAGGGAGAGGAGAGCTCTCTGGCAGCAGAGAGAGAGCGAAAAGAGGGAGATCAGATTGGACAGAGGGCCGTATTAGCATGGGCTTTTCAGCGCGCGGACGCCAGCGCTTCCGCCCTGGCCTGGCACAGCTGCTGGGCCTGCACCGCTTCCTATTATCATTCACCGGAGCCACCGTTCATCCTGAGTGTACAACTCAATTCATCTTAACACACACCATGTGTACACACAAAACACATAAAAGCACACACACACACACACACACACACACACACGAACGCACGCACGCACGCGCACACGCACACACGTGCACACACACACGCACACACGCGCATGCACCCGCACACACACACAAGCACTATATCTTACATACTGTATACACCATGGAGCTGTTTACATGATATTGTTCTTGTTCTGCTTAGGGACATTGTACAACCATAAAGTAGTTCTAATCAAACCAGGTTCTGTTATTACGGGTAATATAGGCAAATTATAATAGTAATGTTCATATGACATTCATACTTGTACATCTAAAGCCCAGAATGTTCATGAATATGAATCAATAAATGCAAACAGTTTTTAAACAATCTGCATGACTACTGAAAAGGGTCCTACTACTAAGAACTTAGCAGCACATTTCTGCCATATGCTGCGTAAACATTTTCATTCACTGAATACATTTTTCTTAGGTCATAAGTCTTAAGTCATACAGCTTTCAACACTCCAAACAAAAAAACTACAATCTCTAAATAATGCAGAGACGTCAGAAGCCTGTTCATAGCATCCTGCCGATAGCATCATGCCGGGTCAAAGTCATCAGCAAGTTGCAGATAACAAGAGCCAGCTAAACACTAAATGCTTAAGTTAAGAATGTGTCATTTTAAATTATAAAAAAGAAAATGTGATCTGGGCTTAATTTGGGATCCTTGTTGCAGAGAATGGGCAAAAAATGTAGGTATAAGATGGCCATGATGTCATAGAAAACAAAAAGGAGCTCCACCAATCATAGAGTATGTTGATAACCTATGGTGGCGATGATTGGTTGATACTTTCTGGCTGTACTTCTACAGTCCCTTTGTGAATTACCAGCACATAGCTATAAAGTTTCAGCCAATCACCATTGGCGTTGTTCACCTCGGCTGATACCATGTACTCCATGATGGGTAGAGCTGCTCTCTGTTTGAAACGAGTAAGGTGACAACATGACCATCTTGAACCTATTTCATTACCCTTGGTAGAGACGTCAGGCTTACAAGTGGGTACAGTCTATGACCTGCACTGTGGCAGGCTGCATCACATTTATGCAAGTTTGTGAAAAGACAATTTTTAAAAAATCTTAAAGTCTCAAAAGTACATTGCTAATGAAAGCAGATACTTCCTAGAGACGCTGAATAGCATACATGTACACACCTGGTCTCCCTGGCTAAAGAGTCTCATATCACTGACTGGGACATACATGTACACACCTGGTCTCCCTGGCTAAAGAGTCCCATAATATCACTGACTGGGACATACATGTACACACCTGGTCTCCCTGGCTAAAGAGTCCCATCATATCACTGACTGGGAAATCAAGAATCATTCTAATGATGGCGTAGCCTATAAAGCACCGTGCACATGCTCATTGCGATTACATGTCTCTTTCTCTCCCTCTCCCATTCTTCCTGGCTCTCAACACTGTGCTGTCCAATAAAAAGCCATAAAATAAAAAAAAATAAAAAAAAAATATATATAAAATAATAATTTTTCTAATGATATTAGACTATATTGATTCAAGCCAAAGTTTCCCTAATGTCAAAACATTCATCTGCATTTTCATCCATCAGCTTGTTTAAATAAAACACATTTTGTTTTTTCCACCCCCGATTCCAGGACAGAACATACAAAATCAAGTTACTGTCAACTTTTCAGACGTAAAGATGGGAAAAACAGCCTCAGAAGAAAAGAGAGACAACGAAAAATCCCCCTTTGGAAAAGCAAATGAACTGGATTGAGTTAGGAATATCACATTACAATCAATAAATTTAATTTATGACTGTAGATTTTAAATTGAATTACCTACTACAGGACAGTGGTTGACACAGTCGCCCTCTGCAAACCGTTGCTAAACTTTTTTTTGTTTAGTTTGACTCAAAAATCTGCTGCACAAACACAAACCTAAACAAACCTAAACACAATGTTAAACTTCACACTGGCAGAGGTTTAAGACTAGTGGTCAGCACGCAAGAGCCATTATCTCCAAGAATGAGCACGTCAGCTTTAGGCAATTCAATAATTGTAATTGAGGGCCAAGCCGACAGCCTAGACCCCCCCTATTTATGGGTTTAATCTTTTCACACAAACCATTATGTGGTAGCTTGGTTCTGCTTGACATTATATTTCACATATAATATTTAATATATATGTGCATGTGTGTGAGTGGTGGTGTGTGTGTGTGTGTGTGTGGTCCATGAACATCATGAAGCCTATGATCATCCCTCAACGGCGACTCCAGAGTGGTTTGAATGTCCAGAATGTCAGCCATTTTGGCTCTTGCCCCGTTGGCAGCAGCGTGGTCCCTTCCAGCTCTGTTTCCCATTATCTCAGTGAGTACAGGCCAGATTAGTAACACCATCTCCTGTCACACATCGTAAAAAATATAAATAAGAAAAGAAAACAGCTATGCAGGAAAAAGCAAGAAAAATGTTTGGCAAAGGGATCCGGGTTGCAGTTCTCTCGTTCTACACAAGAACAGAACAGAAGTGAATGTGAATAAATGGACACCTTACGAAAGAAGGAAAGGAAATCAGGAGGGGGGGGGGGCTTGCAGAGAATACCAGAGTTAGACAGATGGTGACAGAACGGATTGTTGAGCCTCTGTCGGTGACAGGGGGAACGGCAGTATTTCAAACACTGGGACCCATCGACCTTTAGCATAATGGCTACCACTGCAGGGGTAAACAGCCTCAACCAAGACATCTCAAAGCTAAAAACCTAAGAGGGGCCAATACCAACCCCCCCCCCCCCCCCTCCCCTGGCCCCTCTGCGCCCAACCCCCCCCCTCCCCCTGATAAACTCCTCGTCATCCGTCTGGCGCATTTGGCCCCCCGAACGAAGTTTTTAATTCAGTTTTAACGAAGACGTCTGCTAATCTGCTGTGCCTCTGTGCGGCTAATGTGGATTAGGCCGCTGTAGCTGGGGGGAGATCAGAGACGATGCCAGAAAAGCCTCTTTTCACCACTGCCCGCCCTCCACCTTCCATCTGGCTACAGGCCCGTCGTGGACTTTTTACCCTCTATCTCCGTCAGATAGACCCCCGGGGATTCGGCTGTCACTCCGCGGGGGCTCACTCTGGCTCTGGCCTCGCCCTTACTCCTAGCCGGGGAGGGTTGCATTTTTGGGGGGGGGGGGGGGGGGGGGGGGGGCGTTGGGGTTGAATATTGGAGGGGGGTGAGAGGGTAAAGGGCTTTTTGTGCTAATTACTGGGGCAGAGCCCGGGAGACTGTGCAAAGTGCCTCATACATCAGGTTTTTATTCCCCTTTTGTTCCAAATCCTCCCCTCCCCCACAACCCCCCCTGCTCCTGGCCCCCCCGGCCCCCTCCAAACACTGCTCATTTTCATTGGATATGACTTCCAAGCTTAAATTTCAGTAATGTAAAAAACACTCAGAGCAGTAACCTGCAGGAGAGCACAATTAAGCAGCCCCCCCCCCGCATGGCCAGAGTGAGCTTGTTGGTACAGAGTACTCCGATTAAAAAGCACCTTGAATCCAAAGCTGAATGTAATTTCTAATCTATTCACTTTGCTTGACCTCTTTTTTCCCAGCTGCAGTCATTGCATGGGGAGAAAGTAATACCGCAAAAAAAAAAAAAAAACACTTTATAGGTTATTTAAACTCAATAACCCTGAGAAATCTCATAACTAAGTGCATGCACGCTGTGAGACATTAGGCCTTGGCCGATTAAACGGCGCACAAGGAAAAACAACAACCAACAGTCCTCTGACCATTGGTGAAGGAAATTGGCTCTGGTCATATGGCGAGGACCACAAGACAACATGCATCGACAGATTTGCAGCACCTGAAGGACGAATTTACTAAGTCCAAGGCCCCCCCCTCACTCCCCCTCCCATCCGGAGCATGCGGGCCTGCCTTACATTCCTAAAATCCCTCAGTTCATTAAATGTAACCTTCAAAACGTCATCACTTCTAATGTTGCTCATGAGACTCCTATCAGCAGTTGTCCTTTGGTTTTCTACGTTGCTTATAATAAGTCTAATGACACTGAATAGGCTGGGAAAAATGTACTCGTTTACCTCATTTAACAAATTTATTTCATTTTTCTTTTGGACAAGGTTGAGGGATAGTGGGGGG
>CM056376.1:26827407-26859781 GCA_029718625.1 Synaphobranchus kaupii | reverse complement strand
AACCCTGTCCTATAATGATTACTACACAAAAATTTTTTTTCTAATTTTCAAATCAAATTTCATCTCCCTGCCATCTAACCCTGCAGAGCACCAGTCCCCCTCCAGACCTCCAGGGGGCGCTCTGGAGCTGTTGTGTTGTTTCTGGCGCTGCACATCATGCGAGATCAGATTTCTCACACACGCCGGAGGGGACCGCCAGCCCTCGGCTTAGTCAGGTGAGAGCCGCGCGGCGAAATTAATCCGCCATTAATTCCAGAACGTGTAAAGCATTTGCCCCGAGCTGCGGCCAAGGTGCTGCGCGTTTGCGGATTCTGTCCCTGATACACAGGCTGGTATTGAGTTACGGCGGATGGGAGGGGGGCGGGGGTCTTTATTTTTAACCTTGCGCTCAGGGACAATTAAGAAAGAGAACATTGAATTAGTGAGGTTACAAGACATGCTCTTATGTAATGTCTAATTCATTAATGGGGTCACCGTGAGAACGGCTGAACGAGGGGGTGGGGAAGCGTGCAGCTGTAGAGAGAGAGAGGGGAGGGGAGGGGAGGGGAGGGGGTAGAGGACACGCACTCTAATTGAGATTTCATACTCGGCAATGTATTGACCGAATGTGCGCTTAGCACGAGGTTTGTGTGAGAGGTGATGATGTCACAAGGGGGGGGGGGTTAGGGATGAAGTGGGACGTCAGATGTGTATGGGTGCGTCTCAGTACTCGAAAAATGCACCCTCTTTTCTTCCACTACCACCTCCTCTCCTCCATGCCCCGGAAACCGATCTTTGTGTTCTTATCTAATGTTGCTGATTACATATTAATTACATATTAATGCTTACATAATAATTAATGTCTCGACGCAAACCGCAATGTCAGGTACATTGTATACTGTGCATGCAAACACTTGTGCTTTAAATGTACAGGCGGTTTTGCATACTTCCGGGTAGGAGACGAGTGGAGGAAAGGAGGAGAGGAGCGTCGAATATTGGGACGTACCCTAGTTCAACCAGGGCTGCGTCACCATAGACTCCTCCCACCAGGAGTATTCGGGACATCCTCCCGTGACTAGCAAGTTCGAAAAACCCGAAATGCACCGCGGTGCCATCCCGCCACCCCAGCTGGGGCTTTTTGCCGTTGACCTACTCGGCGGCTTCGCCTGAAGAGTGTCGACTAGGCCGCTGAAGCGCCGGTCTCTGTAGGTTATGGATTATCCACTTCCAGCTGAACAGGCTGCTCGCAGCGACGGGCCGCGTCGGAGGAGGCAGATGCAAGGCCCTTCTGTTCAGCCCCTGTCACAGTCAGAGGAAGAGGAAAAAAAAAACACATGCAAGCGCTTTCCTCTTATTCACAGTTCGCTGGCACTCCAAATTGAAAGATAAACATCGGTAATTAATTAGCGCGGGTTAACTGTATAAATTGCTCTCAAAAGTATTCTTGCACTGTTTGAGCCGTTCGGCTGTAATCAGACTGATTGGACTACTCCCCCAATGCCGCCACTTCCCGCTTCCGTACACGCGCGGATTACAACGGCGTTCCCAGCTCCGGTTTAGCATTATACTCCAGCGTCACGGGGGTTGTCTTTCGTGTTGCTACCATGGTTTTTTTTGTTTGTTTTTTTTTTTGTTTTTACACAGCTGGTGCACTGCCAGGTCGAGGAAGCCGTGCGCTGACTAGGCCTGAGCTCCATCCCTATTTTTAACACTGAATATTATCCTGTCTGCATACCAAACAATTAAAAAGGAATGCGGGCGATGGCGCGTTGCGTAACGTTAGCATAGCGACGTAGCCCTGCTATGTTTAATGGGCCTGTGCAAAGGGCGTTTATAACCCGGCTGGTACATCACTAGAATGGCATTTTTGCTGTCTCAGCCATGCACTCGGTTTCAGATGTAATGATAGGGACTGGAGGTGGCACGCATTCAGAAGGAGCTGGTGGGGGTGTTTATGACCAGACTTTATATAAACTCTCAGCTCAACCAACCCTGGGTTACTGGTGGCGAGGTCTCGCCACATGATTGGAATTACAGATCTCTAGCTCAGTACTATTACTATAAAGACACAAGAAGGTATTTCAGAACCTCAGTGAAATGGCACGTATGTTGAGTTATAGTATCACAGTGCCTGATGAATTATGTGCATTTGTATGTATATATAGATAGATGGACCATAAATAATATGAGCATTCTTATTTGTTGCTTCGAAGATATTTCAGGATTAAAATGATCGTATTGGAATGAAACTGCTAAACTAAAATTAAACCCTTAAAATGAATGTTGGTCTGGTTCCCCAAATAGGCCCTATTCCCCGGTAATAGTCAGAACTGCCGACATCACAGCTCGCTATGAGCATATGGACAGTGCTCTACAGGCTATGCCACCGAAACACCCCCCATTATTATTATAATTATTATTATCATTATTTAATTTAGTAATTTTTTAAGCTCCACCCAACATGGCAAATGCGGCATCACCCCTGACCTCATACTTGAGCTGCATGTACTTCCTGCCAAAAACACAGTGTCAGGATGCTGCGGTTACGACCGCAATTAAACTCAGAAAATAGGCTTCTCGAACCTGGGTTTCTCATGCCCTTCCTGCGCTTTGACCAGGGTGTGAAATTAACACCAGCCCAACGCTGGTCAAATTTTGATTGTGGCTGATAGATTTTCTACTCTCGCAACCACTTTGGCAGGGAACAAACCCGGTTGTGTTATACTGTAAAAGGTAATGTAGTTGGTAAAATATTGAATATGGCTGGTGATTTTTAGAATTCACAAGCCTCCCTGCCCGGTGGGTGAAAAAGTTCATTTCATTCCCTGAAGAGAGGCTTCTTCTCTCCAGCGCTGGCCCGTTTATTGGTTCATCTTCCGTGTGTCAGACTCCGTCCGAATACTCGGACCTCCTGGCGTCCTCCATCACTCCCTCCCCGTTCCGCTGATTTGAAGTGACTGCTGACTGACAAGCCGAGCTTCCCGCGATGCTGCTCCGCCTGTCTGTGCACCGTAGATCAGGTGCAGGCTGGAGGGCAGGCCGTGTCATGGGAGTGTTGTTCGTCCGTCACGGCAGCGGGGTGTACTTTTGAAGGTGCCAGTCATTGGTTTTTGGGGTGGAGGGAGTGTGTCTAGGTGAGTGAAGTCTGGAAGTGGGGCCTCCTGCGACCACAAGAGCCGTTTTGTAGGGCCCTTGTCTGCTCTGACAGGCCCCACTTAGCAGTAAGTGTACGGCAGGGACTTTTCCCACTCGAGCCAAGAGGCCCCTACGTAAACACTAGGATACATGTAGTACTGAGCAAACACAGTTAAACAACCATAAATTTACACACGCATTGTGTACACATGCACTGTGCATATATATAGGTACAGCGTATATACACAGTATATCATACACTTGCAGATTACATCACATTTGTTGTATCTCATGGAGAAGCTCGGTTTTCATGTCACTGATTTTGTAGGGTGATAATTAATGCCACAGACAACCGTCTAGATTTGTATTAATCAACAGGGGACTAAAAGGCTAAATGAATAGCAGACCCTGTGTTTTAATTGCATCATTGAGTCCAAATGATTGTACACTAAAGCTGTATTATGATAGTGCTGTGGGAGTTGAGGAAAATCTTTTGACTTGATATGTTCAAGTTGTGCTATTGTTTATTAGTTTTGCTATTATGAGTCTTGGTATCCTGTGAATTAGATATTTTATTTATTATGTATTTATTTGCTTACCAAAAGCTCTTATTCAGAGGAAAATTAAACGGCTTACTTTTTCTTATTTACTTTCCATTTATTCAGCTGGATTCTTATGGAAACAATTTAGAGAAAGTATTTTGCTGAAGGGTGCAACAGTAGTGCCCAGGCTAGGATTGCAGGTTCAAATCCCAGTCTGGGCACTGCTGTTGCAGCCTTATATTTTGTGCTTCTTTTGTGAAACTTTTGCAAGGCACCATGGAAACAATCTTTTTACTTGTTGATTCAGGCAATTTGTTGCCTAGCAAGTGTGCACGAGGCTGCACTAGTCCAAAAATGTGTGTGTGTGTGTGTGTGTGTGTGTGTGTGTGTGCGCGCGCGCCTACAATTTGTCATTACATTTGTGTGCGTGTGTGTACATTGCACACGTATGTGCCATATTGTCCACATTTTAAATGAAAACATTTGAGTCAATAAACTAATGGGACATAAACCAACTTTGGCCTTGTGCTCATCACCCGTGTCAGGATGTTACCAAAGCCGGACATGAATTGAGATGTGGTAAATCGGATTAGCGGTGTCACTGAAACGGATGTGATCTTATCAGAGGCAGAGCTCTGCTCATCTCTGTTGCGGCAGTCAATCCGTGAGGCAACACTGCCCTCTGCTGTATGGGAGAGTTACTGCAGGTGCGGACGTGGTGGAGGGGGATGGTAGAACAAAAAGCCAGCAATACGGAGCTGGAGTTAACCCTTCGGTAGCCATGCCTGCATGCGTCTGTGTCCACTGGGGGTCACTGTTCTTGTAAGTAAGAGAAGGTAAGGAAGGCCTCCAGGTTTTGAACGGCGCTCGTCTTCGCCCGCGCAAAAGAACCCCTTTTGATACGTGACATTAACAGGGCAGCAGAAAAATCCATGCGGGCTCGGAGGCTGCAGTTCTTTCTGCGTCCGGTAATGCGGCGTAATGAAATCTTAATGCGACGGTTCCAGAAAAAAGCATTGCGTCAAGCCCGAGATAATGAAACGCGTCTCGCTTACACGGCTCTTATCACGTCGCTGTTGTTTCTGATATCACCGCAGCTATTTTTATGACCTTGTTAGAGAGACCTTGCCTCTCCGCCTTTTGTTTAGAGCATTTGCTTTTAGTTGAATAATTCATTTAAGTAGGTAAGATGGGAGCGCTGCTTCGCTGTGGTCTTTACAAAACAAACAAACGCGCTTCGAGAATAAACACATGATATCAGACGGACTGGGACTAACTGCGGTGGGCTTTTGCTGTTTGAAATGAGAATTCTACACTGATTTAGAGGGGGGGGGGGGGGGGGGCTTTACCGAGAAGCCGCAAAACCCACAAACACATTCAATCACATTGTACTTCTTTGTGTTTCATCAGTCTTGTACATAACAAACCACACATTTCCAAGGCCAAAATATCATGACCTTGCATGGTTACAAAAAACCTTCTCAGTTTGTCTCAGACAGACCTTGTCAAATATGTATTTAATTTATCAATTTAACTTGGTAGATTCTAGTATAAATTTGAAAACACAGACTCATTCAAAAAGAAAATTGTTACCAACCGTAAAAGTACATTCACATGAAAAGAGATTTACTACGAATATTTTTTTTGAACATAGATGCTGGCTCCAGAATAGGTTTTTTTAAAATGGTCAGTCGTAATCTATTGGGATTTTACTGATGTCTTAACAGGTTTTAGACCATTTCAAAGGAAGCATTTGATGCAAGTTGTGGTCTCAGGCCTGTGTGGAGTCATACGAGGACAGCGGAAACAGAGTGTAGTTGAGGTGATATTACACAGTCTGTACACACTACTGTATAGTGTATAGTTTTGGGGGATGTGAGATTGTACATAGTTCCTCTGTCCCTGCCTGGTTCCGCCTGTAAAACGATGCCGGGATGTTACATCTGCAGAACAAGAGGGGGGCTGAGAGTGGTTGTTTGGGGACAATAGGTGATCTGCTTTGGGAGCCTTTGAGGTAAACTGAGACGCCCCCTCCTCCCTCCTCTCTGTGGGCTACCCTCCTCTCCTCACCCTGCCCTGCCCCGCCCCAGGCTTGGTCTTTTCTGTGGGAGGGTACATGAAGAGAGGCTGGGGGCCACACCCATGGACTTGGAACCCGGAGACTGTCGTTGTGTATGAGCCGAACTCGTCATCCAATCGTACACAAACAGGTCGCCAACCCGCCAGGCCAATGCGTAACTGATTAGCTTGCGTGAGTGAGTGATTTTCTACGTGTACGTCTGTGTATGTCTGTGTATGTGAGTGTGTGTGTATGTACGTATATATGTATGTGTGTGTGTGTGTGTGTGTGTGTGTGTGTGTGTGTGTGTGTGTTCTGAACATTAGTCCCATGACCATGTGACTCCCATGAGTCCTTGCTCCTGAGGTAAGATAGACAGTGAGTTGGTGACAGTTGGTGAGCTCCCTCTGAATTTTACCCATGATGCATTTCTGTCATTTCCACACCATTCTTTTATTTAATTTTTTCATTTTTTTAGTGGGCCCACGTGTGTCAATGAGGGCTTATTTTTGGCAAGCGTCTGAATGGATTCTTTGTCTCGTTTTTAAGCGGTTCTCCTCCCGCTCTACATTAAAGCATGTCCGTCACCGCTAAGTCGCGTCGTTGGGCTTCTGGCACGCCGGAGCAGCCGGCTCCTCGTCGTGAGTCCGGACTCCGGAGTCTGCCACCGCTCAGCGTGAGATTCTTAATCTGCCGAGTGAGACCGGCGGGCCTAATTAATGATCCGCCCACTAGCTGGAAAATAAGCGCTCCTGTGAGCCACGTTAACGCTGCCGTGGGGAGAGAAGGGGCTTCGCCAAACTCGCTTAAACATCGCCGGTGTCTCTGCAAATTTTCTTTAGCCTTTTGGGACCAGAAAGCAGGGTAAAAAATGTAAAAAAACGAACTCCTGTCTGTGGTGGTGGTGGTTGTAACGCTAAATACGCTTCATTCCAAGTGCATGAAATATTCAGCAGCAATTTCCCCCTTTTAAAATAATACCTTGAAATGTTAATGCACTCCCTCTGCTTGTTAAATGGAAAGGGTCCCTCGGTGTGGAGGGTGTTTGCGTTGTGTTCGCTGGGGGTCGCGGTCAGGGTGAAAACGATCGGTTCGCGGTTTCGCAGCGCGGTGGGATCGGCTCTTCCAGCAGGCAATGGGCGTCTGGAGCCCGTCTGTGCTCTTTTGGGAGGTCCTATTGCTCATGAGGAAAAAATGACGATGGCTGCAATCTTGATGGTTCACAGACCACAGACAGTATTTGAGCCAAAATGGCTGTCTGTGCATGTTTTCTTTAAAAGTGAAGGCTGTGTGGGATGGCAAAGATTAAAATGGCAAGTCAATCACATGTCCTGCTGTGAAACCTTGTATGTAGAGTATTTGAGCCAAAATGGCTGTCTGTGCATGTTTTCTTTTAAAGTGAAGGATGTGTGGGATGGCAAAGATGAAAATGGCAAGAAAATCACACGTCCTGCTGTTAAGTCTTGTATATACAGTATTTGAGACCATTTTCAGGTATGTTCATTAGTGAACATGTGTACAGAACACGGTTTGACAGTCAGCCAGTCCAATCGTGTTGTTTTTTAGGGCTGTTTTTATGCAATTTGTGAATGGTGTCCGTCCCTTTTTGAAATAGAGGATTAAGATGCCGGAGTGGCCCAAACCAGCTGGGGTCGACATGGGGAAGCTCAGCATATATTCCGCGCCAACGAGCACAGGCCGGATAACGAGGTTTACAGACGGGCGGCCGAGCACATCTCACAGGATGAAGATTAGTTTAGTTTGGCTGCAGGCGCTCTGGGATTACGGGGCACATACTGTGCGCAGAACATACACACACCTGCACAGAGACATACTCCAGGACATATGCATCCTAAAGAGCACACACACACACACACACACACACACACACACACACACATAGATACACATGTGCACACACACACATACACATGCACACATATACACACATATACACACACACACATACACACACCTGCACAGAGACATACTCCAGGACATATGCATCCTAAAGAGCACACACACACACACACACACACACACACATAGATACACATGTGCACACACACACATACACATGCACACATATACACACATATACACACACACACATACACACACCTGCACAGAGACGTACTCCAAGACATATGCATCCTAAAGAGCACACGCACACACACACACACACACACACACACACACATAGATACACATGTGCACACATACACATGCACACATATACACACACACACACACACACACACATACATACACACATGCACACACACTCTCTCACACACACACACGCACACGCACATGCACACTCACGTGCAAATGCACGCATGCACACACACACACTCCGCCACACTGCGCTGCTTTGTGACTGAACTCTCCATCCTGACAGTGAGGCATTAAATATTAGTGGTGTTTACGGCGGGTTTCTAATGCGATTATTTCGGTCAGTAGTCCACTGCCCGTTGAGTTTGCTACAGACCATTGGGTCCGGCAGAGAGGACCTGAAGCGTGATGACCTGTCAGGAGGCTCCATAAAACACCCAAACACACACTAACATGGACACAAACGCACACATACACACATACTCAAGCACATTCATGCTTGCACACGCATATCAGCACACAGGCACACACATTTACACACATACATGCAAGACATACATGCATTAATGCTTACAAACATGCACACAGGGATACGCACACACATTTACACACATACATGCAAAACATACTCGCATTAATGCTTACAAACATGCACACAGGGATACGCACACACATTTACACACATACATGCAAGACATACACGCATTAATGCTTACAAACATGCACACAGGGATACGCACACACATTTACACACATACATGCAAAACATACACGCATTAATGCTTACAAACATGCACACAGGGATACGCACACACATTTACACACATACATGCAAAACATACACGCATTAATGCTTACAAACATGCACACAGGGATACGCACACACATTTACACACATACATGCAAAACATACACACATTAATACATACAAACAAACACGCACACACAAACGCACAAACAGGGATACGTACACACACACACACACACACAGGGATACATACGTACACACACATACACATACAGCCCTACGGGAGAGACAAAAGCCAAAGGGATGTGACACACCTGTTTGGACAGGGTCTTGGGATTGGACCCCGCAGAGACTGGATACCAGCACAGACAGGGCTCCTGAGGCTCCGTGAGCCCACAAAGCTAGTGGGGACTGGCTCTTCCTGCCTCAGCCCCACATACAGGGGCCAGCACAAAGCCCCCCCCCCCCCCCCACACACACAGGGGCCAGCACAAAGCCCTCACCACCCCCCCCACACACACACACACACACACAAGGGCTCTGCTTCACAAGTTTCTGTTTGATCAACACTTTGCCACAGTCGCCACATTTTACGCTTGATGTCTCGAGGTTATCGACGGCGTCCTTTGGCACGGATCCCCCGTATCGATCAAGTGGTTTGATCCTGTTGAGTTTTCTGGCCGGTATCGATCACTCAAAACCTTGTCTCCAAGTGCCACAGAACGGGAGAGGGGGAGGGGGGTGTGGGGAGGAGGAGAGGGAGGGAGAGAGAGAATGTAGGAATAAAGAAAAGGATATAGAGGTCAGGAGAGAGGGGCCGGTTGTATTTTCTTTGAAGGCTGAAAGTGAACAGGAGCAGATGCTTCCCTGAGGTCATTACATTGCAGATGAAGCCCTTTGCTGTGACACACGTTTTCAGAGTCGTCCTGAAGGCTCTCAGACCGCCTCATTCCTCATAACCCTCCTCTGTCGTTGGAGCGGAGCGCATGTTAGCATCGACCGCCACCTGAAACCCAAACGCCCGTCTCACAGTGATCGGCGCTCTCCTCCTTCCATTCCCCAGTCCGCCAATCCACCACTCCGGCTCGGGTGCCGGTCATACAGCCGATCCGTATCAATATTCCGCTCTTTTAGTGTCTGAACTGCCGTGAGACCTTTAAGGACATAATCCTTCTGGTCTGAACGTTTAGCCGCTGCCGATATTGACATGGAGGTGATGGAGAGTAAAGACGGAAGGTACGAATGCCTAATGAAGAGAACGGACCGTTCAGTCCATGTAGGCTAGGGAACGCCCAGCAATCCTTTCCCTAAACCTGAACAGAATAAGCATCCCAGGTTTTTCCTCAAAACTTTTACATTTCATTCCAGGTACCAATCCAATCGACCTCCTTTGTACTTTGTACTCAAGAGCTTCTATATCTTTCTTGTAGATTTAACTCCAGAATTGCACACACACACAGAGAAAAATGTTCAGCGTGATCATTTCAAGGTACCTATTGGTCATTTTACTGTGCAGTACTTTAATTGTAGTTCGGCAAAGGTGTTGAATAATATCAGGATAACCTCTTTTTATTTATACCCAGTAACTTTTATGAATATTAAAAACTAGTCCCCTTTGCCACCTTTGTCACCTTTTGTTCAAGAAAAAAAAATCATGGATGCTCAGTTTTGGGGTGCTGTTTGCACCCCAGATACTAGACCAGTGGGGCCCAGGAACCTCTGCCACTTGAGTGGGTGTCTTGTTTCAGGCGCCCCGACAGCGCCGCGTCTCTCCGGTGTGACGCTCTCTGCCTTTTTTTTCGGAAGCACCGAAGGTTTTCTGGTTGCACCCCCCCCTTACAAATTAGGGGGCGACCCGGCTCGCCTCCCAGAAATTCTCACAGGAACTGATTAGCGATAATTGGAGGGGAGTCAAAAGCGAGGGAAGTGTCACTAAATAAATTTGATTCAGTTTAATTGTGGATGTCTGTAGATGTGGGGAGAAACACTTAGTCGCCGGCTGACAATGGCGCTTTAATTGGAGCCCTTCAATGAACATAATTAGGCTGATTGCCGGGAGATAAGACAAAAGGTTTTTTTACGAGGGCCGCTTTGCTGTCAGAGCTAAGCATTTCTTTTCTTTCCTCTATCCCCCTTTGATTCGTGCTAAAGCTGCCTTTTTTCCCGCCGTTTTTTTAACGGAGGGTAGGCTAACTCGCACACAGCGCATGCTACACGACCACCCAGGCACTTACCGGCTGGGACAGGGTAGACACTTACCAGATAAGAGAAAATCTTGCCATATCCTCTTGAGACCTGGCAGACAGAAAGTTTAAAGTTTTTTATTTTTATTTGACGTAATACAAGTGTCTTGGATGACAGAAACATGCTAGAGTGAACATATTTTCAAAAACATTATTTATTTTGTTTTTATTGAATGTCCCTGGTAGTGCTGGTTTCGGCATTGTAGAATATATGGTTTCTGACATTAAATGAGAAAATGATTTGGGCCACATCATCGGGTGCCCTGTGATTATATTCATCAGTTAAACACTCACATTTGATCTATGCAACACTGAAAGATGGATGATTGTACACTACACACTCAGTTGCATGTCAGCGTGAAATCATTTCTATTATCATGTCTTTACATAGCGAAATAATTTTCCAATTCCAAAAGGAATGGAGTTGGCTTTGATGCTTGAACACGTGTGGAAGTCGTACGTTCCAGTTACAATGTTCTTCTCTCTTTCAGCTGTCCGGACCTGTTGTTGTAATTGTACATGATGTACAGTCTTTGGGAACATTGAAACCATGTGGTTAGAGTCCTCAGGAGCAAGTGAAGGGAAATTCCTCAACGTGTTAAACTTTAGCTATTTATAGCTAATTTGCTAATGGACATTAATTGAGTATTACTTTGGTAATTTGATTACTGAGCTTTCACTGACCCCTCTCCGAGCTTTGGGATGTAAATTTTCTGGACTTTTCCCTGATTAATGTGGGAATTATGGAATGTTTTCAGACCGTAAAAGTCTCTGGGGCCGCCGGTGTTCAGCTTCACCGTTGAGCATTCTGTCTTTGCTACCAGCTGTCAAAGAGTGCAAGAGCTCTTAGCGTTGCGTGCTTACGACGTTCCCAAGTCTTCCGCCTCTGGCCGAGACATTTAAGCTCTGGAAAGCAGTAAGTTCCTGATTTAATGAGGAAGAATCAGGAAAAGCTAACATCCCTGAGCCCTCGTTGCGTCCGTCGGCTGTTTTCTGCCGGGACAGACAAACGGGGAGGGGGGGTGGGGAACTACCGTGTGGGGGGGGGGGGGGAGGGGGGTGGAGCGGGGGGGGTTAGCCTCTCGCGCCATTTCCAGCGTGTCTGATTCCAATTTGGGAGGGTTCATTCTTTGTCCAAGTGGAAATGATTTCAGGGCCCCTGTGTATTAGTATTACTCACACTTGGCCCAGGCCAGGGACGTCCTGTCAGCCGAGCAAGCGCTCCACTTTTCCGAAAAAAAAACAAAGAGCTCTGTGCTGTTTGTAGTTTCTGGTTGCCGGGGCTGACTTGTTGGAAGCCGCCCAGGTCTACAGTACAGAGGAGGCCAGGCTGGGGAACTTCAAAGGGAATGGCGTTGAGAAAAGGAACAACAGGCCTGACGGATGCGTCAATGGAGGTTAAACAATCCCAGCTGTCCGTGGCTACTAACAAATATAACATAAAATAAAACCAACAAGCTGCTGAAACCAAGTGCACATCAAGACTTTTTTTTGTTTGTTTTATAGACAGACCAGACAGACGTTTAAGAGAGAGAGCCAGAGTCTTTGTCGAAGGCGGCTCGGTCGAGCCGCTAGAGAAGATTTTAAAATGGCCGACTCCAGCAAACTGGTGTTTGGAAAAGAAAGGCTTCGTCTCGCCCCAGCTGGTCAGTTTTGATCACAGTCTTGATCACCTCTGTTTATATTTTACCTCTGCCGTGTCCTAACCTCCAAGAAGGTTTTTAAATGCAATATCGGAGGGATTTCAAACGACCATGTTGATTTTTTATTTAAATTTTTTTAGCAGGCAGCCAGCACGAAATTGGACGATCTTTATTTTCGAGCAACGAAAGGCATCGTCAGCACCCTCCGCGTGCAAAAAAAAGAAATATACGATCGAGAATTATTCCCTTGCTTTCGATCATATATGAATCATCTTAATGTTGGCAGTAAAACGTAATGAAGTCCTTACAGCAGGTTTCCACCGAACGAGCTGAGATGACTTCTCCAGAGCACGCGTGCTTGTCTGTTTTAACCCAGTTCACCGCTATAAATCTCTCTTAAGTACACCATCTCTCTCCATGATGAGAGCAGCCCTTGGGGAAAACTCAATAAGGCACAATCGTTGGGCACCCCCCCCCTCCCCCCAAACATGTTTTACAAATGCCCCTCTGGGGTTATCCAGATGTTAAAAACATCTGTGAGGGACTGGGTGTGGCGGTTTCCTTTGTTCTGAGGGAGATGCCTGAAATCTCTCGCCCCGGGCGACGGGGTTTTGACAAACAGCATGAGGGGCGGGCGCTTTTGAGTTGAACCGTGAACTCGAGACACGCGTTGCTTTTCGCAGTCCCCGGGTGCGACTGGGTCACAGGGTACGAGGCCTGGTTTCCATTTCCACACCGCCGGCGCGGATCGTCTTCACACCTCCGACGAGAGGGGGGGTGGGGGCAAGGGACGCCGCGGGTGCACTTTGGGATTGCGGTGTGAGGCATGTTGGGATATTAAATCTCAGAGGTTTGGTTACCGTCTGAAATGGGGGCGGACCTGACCCTGACAACCACGCGGCTCTCTGGAACGTTTCGCTTCTCAAGGACCGTGTAGCTGTCAGAAACATCCCTGTGGTCTTATCAGGGGGTGGGGGGGGGGGGGTCGCTTGTACATGGATACGGAATGTTCTGGTAACTGCTCTCAGGACAACTCAGGCAGCGGGTGGCAGTGGGGAAACGCTAATCCCCTTTCAATTATTTAGCGTCCCAAGCCTGTGCGTTTTTAAGCTCTGGCTTTTAGCAGTATCTGTGCGCCGTTTGCTAGAATTGCGGAGGAGGAGGCCACGAGGTTCTGGCTTGTTCGGAATCTAATCGATCGTCCGAGATTTTTGTGGGTCCGCGACATCACAAAGGAAACCACTCCCATCTACGGAGCCGTGCGTCTTCGTGGATCTTACGGATGGCACCAGATGGTCTTCACACGTTTCAGCTTTGCTGTAATTGAAATGATGTTAATTGCGCTTCAGAACATTACAGATGGATTATAATCTAATTTAAATGTGAGAAAAAAATATATGTACACATCCACACGAGATGTATGCATGTTAAGTATGCGATCGTGTATTTATAATATATGTGTATTTATAGAAAGTGGTAAATTGTGAGTAATTGTGTCCTTGTTCTTTAAGTGGTTACACACCACTTAAATGTAGGAACTGCCGAAGGGTGGAAATTTCCAAACTATGAGTATTCCAAGTAAAAGGAAGGAAAAGGTTACAACACTACTTTAAAAGGACAGAATAGCTGTGATATTCCATGTGGCTGGAGCAGAGCTTCAGTGGGCTGGTATTCATTGTTACTCAGCGCTCAATTGATCGATTAAAGCAGCTGGTTATCTGATTTACTCACCACGCCTGGGTTTTTGGAGTTTAAGTCGTTTGGCGATTTTTAGACTTACGTTCAGCGTACGCTCTTATTCGGAGAGACTTACTGCGTTAAGAGAGCGTAAATGCATCCGCTTCAGTTTCCCGACGCAGCGCAGCCAGGCCTGGCTAACGATACTCCCACAGCAGTCCAGTGTATTTTTAACATTACACGGACATCAAGCGATGGACTGACAGCCGGCCCAGAACACGTGCGGCTGTGGATCAAACCGCGTTAAAGCTGCTTCACACCGCAGTAATCAGGATAAGCTCCCGATCGGCAGCTGTGCGGATCCAGACACGCCCTCCATAACTTCACCCCGTGCCTCTTTCTCTTTCTCTCTCTCTCTCTTAACCTCAGTTGCCTTGACGACACGCACGCCCCTGATCCGAGCCGAGTCGGATAACACAATCACGAGCCGACGAGGAGCCCCCTTAATCTCGCTTACCTTGGTCAGGCGTGTCCCGCCTGCTACCTCCGCCCCCCCCAGGAGACGGAGAGGGCCCTGAGAGTCAAGGCCCCAGATTAAGCGGCTATATTTATGACCCGGGCCGTCTAATGGCGGCAGCCGCCACAGGAAATATTGCTCACTTAGCGGGATTACTGGGTGCCGTAACGCCCCCAAAGCCTTCTTTATGGCCGGCCGTAAACGTTGGCGGGGATGACTTCTGCCACGGGATTGATTATAGCCGGGAGGAAAGTCGATTTGTTACACGCGTTCCCTCCGAACTCTTATGACGGATGTTTCCGAGAGCTGGACGTGAAGGTGGTGGGGGGGGGTTTGGGGGGTGGGGGGTGGGGGGTAAGATGGAGGATCCCCTTTCTTTGCTCAGAACATAGATGTGTCCGCAGTGTCTCAACCCCTCCCCCTTTGCCTGCCGTTTACCAAAGCCTCCACACCATCTCATATTTGCGCGGTATCAGTATGTCTCCTGTGGGTGTGTATTCACCCGGTCAAATGATGGATGCCAAGCAGTTTAGTTGAAAGGCACGTCTGTCTCAGTCACGTACCTGTCTGCTTTGCAACAAACATGCTTACCCCGTAGATACTGTAGGTGCCCTCTGACAATGTGTGGCAAAAAGTTGTCATTCTAGGATCATTAGAAATGGGAAAGAAGGACTCTGCTGCGGTTTTAACCCTTTATGGTGTGAGATCACAAATAAGTGATTAGAGTGTTCTTAACTGAACATTCTAATGCAGATGTAACATTCACTACTGATAATTGACAGCAATGGGGTTCTAAAACTTTCCAAAAAACCAAGGGTTATGCTGCCTTCAGATGGATCTTGGTAGACGGCCAGCCGGATGTGGTTATAGTGGATGAGAACACAATGTTCAAATTTGGTTAGAATGGCAAATAATTCCGTCGATGGCAATGGCAGATGGCACTTGCCGTCAACGTTAAATTTATTCTACTTCTCACCATTATTTTCGGCGGAATTCCAAACAGGATGTGGAGCCGCACAACGACACAACACGCTGGAAAATGATAACTTGATTTTATTGGTACAACAGCAGCCAGAGATTTATGATCACCCATTAAAAAGTTAACATGACATTGTGAAGAAAGCAGCCAGATGGCAATCAATCAGAAAGGAGTTGGGTGGAGGTGACGTTAGGCTACTTCATGTCAAGTTGGCTAGCTAACCAGCTGATCAACCTTGTTTGAGCATGCTCCCAGTCCGTGGGTAAATTTCAGCACATAATACTAGGTTTTCATTACTTTTTTCAAACCAGCCCTTGTCTAATTAACTACATTAACAAAGCCTATGAAATCTTTCTTCTTGCCCGACGTTGCTTTGTTCATATGCCGCGAACCGGCAACAGCCTATTATACACCTAGCATCACCTAGCAACATATAGCAACATATATTTTATTTTTCCGTCTTGCCGTCCTGCCTGTTTTCCCCGTACCGTCCCAGAATTGCCGTTCTGCCGTCTACCGTGATCCATGGGAACGCAGCATTAAGGATCTCCCGTCTAACCCGTTTGCTGCGCGTGTTCTTGAAGGTGTGTGATGATTAAAGGGTTCGAGTAAGCGGTGGGAACTTTCTCTCTTCAGAGGAAGAAGAATACGAGTACTATTGTCAAAAAAAAACGGATAGGAAAGGAGTCCACTATGTGATTAGTGAACTTGACACAAAAAAACTGACCAGTATAATCCACACCCACAGAAGTGTTTGCTGAAGATAAGGCCTGTGGTGAGATAAAAAGCGGCCAATAAAGTTCAAGCCACCGTTGCAGTTTTCCACTCCGCTTCTCAAATCGGCAAACGAGTGAAGCCACAAAGAGAACGGCCCTGGGACCCGGGATTTAGATCCCATTCAGGGAGAGGAGCCTCCTGGATTAGCCATGGACCACACACACCTCTGTGAAGCCTCTCCTTTACTTGTGTGTGTGTGTGTGTGTGTGTGTGTGTGTGTGTGTGTGTGTGTGTGTGTGTGTGTGTGTGTGTGTGTGTGTGTGTGTGTGTGTGTGTGTGTGTGTGTGTGTGTGTGTGTGTGTGTGTGTGTGTGTGCGTTTTACTGGTGAACCTTCAAGGTCTTTCGAGTGAATTTGCCGGCTTGTGAACCAGTGTGAACCTTCATTTCAAACCCCCAGAAACACCTCCTCATGAACCTTCCAGAACCTTCTAAAAAGAGGTTCTGTGATTTTTACCTCGTCTGAGAGTACTGCCTCTCCCCAATCTGACCTGCCATAGTAGTTCTCCCTCCAGAGAGGAGAGGAGCTGGCCCTCCTGCACAGAGGAGCTTTTTGGGACTTTGTACTCTTTTCCAGATGCTTGGCCTGGCCTGTCAGCAGCTCGCGGGTGTGGGGGGTGGGGGTAAGGCCCGAAAAGCCTTTACCTGCGAACTATCATCCCCACTTTTATTGCCTGTCGTGGAAAGAGTGATGAAGGAGTCTCTCGGAAATGGCCGACCTGCTCTGACGGATTGTATTCCCAGGATTTATTCCTGTGTTTATCTCGAATTTCAACAAAGGCAAAAAAAAAAAATTTTTTTATGTTGTTCCAATGCCGCAGCTGGGAGTCGTGAGGGAGGGAAAGACAGCGAGAGCCGGTTTTGTTTAGCTGTGGAAGAGTTTAGTTTTCTCTCTTTCCTCTTCCTGGCCTTACATTTGCTATTGGATTACCGCAACCTTTTTTCGACGAAGGCCTTTTCTTTCAAAACACTGCCTTGCACCAGCGTGACCCCCTGCTTTGCTAAAACTGAGCGCTCAAAGGGATTCGGATGCACACATCGCTGATCTTTCGGGCGTTGCTGGCCCAACGTTCACATTGCAGCGCGGTAGAATGGCAGAAAAGGCGGGTTTTTCCCATTTCTTTTGTGGAACGGGACAGAAATGCAGCGTATATAAGGCCCATTACAAGCCTTATGGGATATGTGAAGGTGATTACGGTGGCGCTTTATACGGATAATGACCTCTCTTCCAGCGATAGGAGAGTCCGCCATTTTGTTTTGCGTGTCATGATGTAATTTGGTAATGCCCTGCAAGCCGCAGTGACCTTTAACGTGTTCTGGTAAAAAATTTAATAAAAATAGCATTGCTGGCTTTGCCACTGGAGATGGTAAATGTACAAACAGGATAGTCCACTAAGAGTAAAACAATAAGCCCGTGTCCGTGCCTAATGGCAGGCAAACTGAATCAGATGGTGTTAAACAGGACTGTCACACGGTATCTGATCTCCAATGTTGAAATATCAGTTGCTGGACAATAACGAGCACACCAAAAAAAAAAAAACTATATCTCAGGGAAGAAATGTATCATAGCAGCAAGGATTCAAAGTAGTTAATGTATAGATGTGTATGTATTCTGTACGTATACGTATAGCCGTATTTACTTGATAAGACTGTTGCTCTGTTCGATGTATACACCCCATGGTCGTTATTTTCCGTAGTGACAGTCTCCTTTAGTTCTCCAGGTGGGTTAGAAACGGCACCTGGGCCAGACGTGGGATGCTGCCCGGGCCCGGCTCTGATCAAACGGGCCAGGTTGGCGCTGGCTGTCAGGGGCGTGGCGTTAAACCCATCTCCTGCCAACCGGGCCCTGCTCATTAGCGCCTTCTCACCCTGGTGCTGTCATTATACGCCGCTGCTACCAGAGTGTGCTCTCTCTCTCTCTTTCTCCATTCTTCTCCCTTCCTCTCTCTCTCTCTCTCCCCCTTCCTCCCTCTCCGTCTTTCTCCCTTCCATTCTCTCTCTCTATCTCTCTCTCTCCGTCTCTTTCTTTTTCTTGTCAGGCAGATCACCCTTCTATGTCCTCCTCCAGGATGTATTTATCTCGTCGTTTCCACCATCTTGCTCGCGGCGTTTCCGGGTTAACGTGGAGGGTGCTCGTTGGACTCTTCTTAAGCCACACGCCCAGCTTGTCCGTGATCCCGCCGTAATGGTAATTACGGGCAAAAATGAGGTGCGTCAAGACCTGGTTTTGCCCCGATTTTTATAACCGCAATAGACGGAAGAGCCTGCAGGTTAGAGGAGTCGTCTTAACGACGGCGGTGAAATGGCGGGGGCGTCTGTGGCCCGTGACAGGAAGAACGACGGGATTGGGCCGTCAGAGAGCCCTATCACCCTATCCGATCATTGGGCCATAAATGAGCACCTCCAGGAAGTCGGTCATGCGGGCATTTCGACAGGGAAGCACTAAGCTCTGACATTCTCACCGACGTCAGGGCCGCCAGTTGTAAAATGAAATGCCTGGAAACAGAGACGCAGCTGAACCAGTGCGGCGGTGTAGTATAATGCGGCGGTGTAGTATAGTGCGGCGGTGTAGTATAATGGTTAGGGTACTGGGCTTGTAACCTAAAGGTGACACATCCGATTCCCAGGTAGGACACTGCCGTTGTACCCTTGAGCATGGTGCTTAACTTTAATCGCTTCAGTAAAATATCCAGCTGTATAAATGGGTTCTATGTAAAATATTTTATTACAAAAGCTGCGAAAGTTTCTCTGGATGGGAGCGTGTAAGGTGTGTTAGCCTGAGGGTGTGTCATTTGTAGCGCTTGTAGCGTGAGAGGGAGCACTGCCTCTGCTGCAGAATTCCCACACGGCCCAAAGTGAGCTGTTAAACTCTAAAACACGTTTGAAATGTAAAGTGAAACTGTATGTTTAAAGTCATAACATATACTATATGATCTATATCGCCCTTCCTGAGTATATTTGAACTGGACTCGTGTTTTAAAGAGGTACACTACACGCCGTACGAAATGGTAGCCATCACGTTGACTCTCTTAAAACTGGACTGAAGTTCTAACTCATAACTTGATGGTACTTTTATTCACCCACTGCCCTGTGTTCCCTGAACATTCTTTGGAAAGATGTGATCAAATAGCCCCCACATCTACTTGGTGTTTGATGCAGTTTAGCTGAGATGTCTGAGGAAGGTCTATGTGAGCGAAACGTTGCACTCATTAAATGTCTTTTTGAAAGTATCTCACAGTGTGCAGGAGTTCCTTTCATTTACTTCAGTTTGTGTCTCTCCTATGCACCTGTGATAAGCCTTTTTTCAGGTGTGCATTTAGTACTTTAGCTGAGATGATTCACCACGTGACTGATTTTGGTTAAACGGACACACCGCCCTGGTCTTGGTAGATGTGACGCTACTCTTGAAATACTTTTAAAAAAAAGCTGAAGCACGGAATCCAACTGGGTCAGGTCAAGAACAGTGGGAAGACGCTCTTTTAATTATACGTGAAACCAAGTGCTATGCTTGAATTACAGTTGGCTTCTCTGTGTGTTCCC
This sequence comes from Synaphobranchus kaupii, assembly GCA_029718625.1. NCBI lineage: Eukaryota > Metazoa > Chordata > Actinopteri > Anguilliformes > Synaphobranchidae > Synaphobranchus > Synaphobranchus kaupii. The sequence continues at coordinate 26,839,829 of CM056376.1, read as the reverse complement.
TCCACCGCATTTAAATTACAACGTTGGGTTTGCCTTTCGCGTTTCCCAGAAAGCAAGCCTGAAGTGCCACAAAGTGGGAGTTTTAATGCTGTACAAACAAGCAGCTCTCCGGATCCAAAGGGAAGACGATCAAGTCCGAGGCTTCAAAGACTCATCTGCTTGTCCGCTCTCGCGGGTGACCGCTACGGAGCATCCGCATAACCTCTGCAGGTTTTCAGACTTCTACCAGAGTGGGGTTTCGCCCTGACCGACACCAGATTTGGTGTCTGCCTGTGAGTCCAACATCAGGAGGAAGGCGGAAGACGATCTGCGAAGATCGCCGCGTTCCGCCGCTGTTCCGCCGCGTCCCTGAACGCCTCCGTTTTTTTCCCCTCGTTTTGGACTCGTCTCAAAAGAAACGGCAGCGCAGCACCGAAGGCTGTCCTGGCGGCTTTGATCACGGCGGGGTGTTTTGTTCAAAGTAGCGTCGCGCGAACAATGAAGCGTGATGGGCCTCCGTGTTCGCTGGCCTCGCCGCGGCAGAACATGAAGAGAAGCGCAGACAGGAACAGGAAGTAGAAAGCTTCCTATCTCGAGGAGGTCAACCAGGCAGGCGATTTCCCCTATCTTCCAATCTTCTCCTTCCTGGCTACAATTTTGCTAGCCAACAATAATATAGAAGTCTGAAGGAAATGACGGCGGACTGAAGTATCCCATGGGATCCTTCTGCAAGGCTATGCTAAGGAAAAGCATGAAATGCACCCGTGCACAAAATGCCTACTTATTTCATGTATTTATTTATTTATTTTTTTTACCCTCAAAATCCTTTCAGCCTTTGATGATTGCTCTAGGTAAGAAATGGCAGTGATGCCTTTTGGGACATTACAAAATTGATTGTATTTCTTGTAAAATGGAGGGGCGATAAATGGACGTGGCGCTCAAGGGTTTTTTTTTTTTTTTTTTTGATGCACGTTCTTGCTTTGGTGTTTGTCTGAAGAAAATGTGTAGTTTAGAGAAGAGAGCAGAACGTAATGCAGGGGAAATGGCCACCAAAGTGAACCGTTATTAAAATTATACTTCATCTTAGTATGGGAACCACCTTCGGTGTGTGTGTGTGTGTGTGGGTGTGTTTGCGTGTGTGGGTGTACCAGAATGGTGCAGTCCCCCCCCCCCCCCCCCACCCCACCACCTGCACACAATGTGATGACATCATACACAACTAGCGTTACTTGCACATAGACTGGTGTGGGAATGCTGTTAGTCAGGCCTGGAACTGTTGCTCACATAATGCTCTTCTCCTCTCTTACATTGTCACTTTGGGTAAGAGTGCCTGCTTATATATGGTGAATATAAGGTCCTCGACCTGGGTAAGGCTTTTTCTGCTAGCATCTCTCACAGACGAGGCCTTGGTACTGGAGGCCAGGCCCAACGGCATGCTGGGTGACGGTAATGATACCCGTGGCGACGATAGCCGTCCGCGTCACGGCCTGACGTGGGGCCGAGGCAAATGTTGACGGAGCGAGTCTCAGGTAAATGTCACCTGCGAGACAGGTTGAGGTTCCCAGAATTGATTTACAGCTCCTTTGATCCCCCGCAGTGAGGGAGCGGAGGGATGGAGAGAGAGAGAGGGAGAGAGAGAGAGAGAGAGAAACCTGTCCCCTGTAATTTGAATACAGAGGAGCCTTGGCTCAGATAACCGCAGACATGCCCCCGGGGGCAGATACCGACACTTGCAAGATTTTCAAAAGGGTACCAGAGGACTCGACTGCACCGTCGGATCGAGATGGCTGTCGGACAGCTCCGCCGTTCCCCTTTTTTTTTTTAACGTCAGTGTCATCTTTGTCTGCAACGTTGTTATTGTTACATTACAGGCATTTCGCATACGCTCTTATGCAGAGCAACTTACACAACTTTTAGCATTTTCACATACTGAAACCTGCAATCGAACCTGCAACCTTTGGGTTACAAGCCCAGTTCCTTTCCCATTATACTACAGTGCCATTGTTGTTGTTGCTGTTGTCCATGTTGTTATTGTTGCGTTCACGCACACGCTCTGCACAATTTGGCAGAAGGCGGCTCCATTTTTCACGTTGTTGTTGTTAGAATACCGTTGTCCTCCAAAGCCTCTCCTCCTTCTTCGGCTCGTTCGTCTCCTTTCTTCTCACCTCCTTCCACCATCTGGTTAGGAACGAGGTAACACCTCCCACCTCCTCTGCGTGCTTCGGGGGCCGAGTGCCATCACAGCAGCAAAAAAAAACTTTGTTGTTTCGTCTGTTGTTCAGCCTCGCTTAAAGGGCACACAATGCTGCTCTGTGAAAAATATTAGTCACATGATAAACGTCTTTATCTAATTGGAGGTTTAACACACAAACAAAATCAATGCAATGTTACAGTATGAAGCAGCAGGGGAAGGGATGCTTTGAATGTGAGACAGTATAAAATGGTGTTTACAGTGGTATGCCATGCCAAACACTTTCAGAGAACACCATTTCTAGTTTGATAGAACAACAGCACTAGGTGTTGTTTTAAAGAGCTTGGTTCACAGCTGCAAATGGCCGCCCCAGACTCCTTTACTCTGTCAGTGGTTGTAAGTTAGATGCGTAAAGAGTGGAGTGACACAGGCAGCTTTAGAAATTTTTCAGCTTTTTTTTGCCCGTGAAGATGAGGTATCGTGGTGTTCCAGACACTACCCTTGAGAGTAAGCGGGTTTGGTCGGGAGATCGGGGCATTTCCACTCCAGCCTCTTGAGAGTGGGCCGGGTGAAGGGAGGTCAGGATCGGGGCCCAGTTACCCCCGGCGATGCCCCAGACAACGGATCTCCTGCCCTCGCGCCTGCCAAGGTCACTCAAACCAACCCCCCCCTCCACACACACACACACACACAGACATGTCTGAAACCCCACACACACACACACACATATGCACACACATGCACACATCCACGCACACACTCACACATAAACGCACACACACTGCACCCTGGCAGCTGTACAAGCTGTACTGTGTTACTGCCATCAAATGGTGTACCAGGCAGCACGGCTCCTGTTCCCCTCCCCTGCATCACCAAATCTGACACACTCACTCAGGCTGAGAGAAGGGTGTGCGCGCGTGCGTGTGTGTGCATGTTTGCATGTGCTTGCTCGTGTGTGTGTACGTGCATCTGTGTGTGTGTGTGTGTGTATGTGTGTATGTTTGCATGTGCTTGCTCGTGTGTGCGTACGTGCGTCTGCATCTGTGTGTGTGTGTGTGTGTCTGTGTGTGTGTGTGTGTGGGTGTGCTTTGGACCTCCTCCTAAGTGTCACAGTGGGTATTTGGTGGTGAGTCAGGACTAGTGTAAATGTTAAGGCCCTGCCAGTCGATTCGCTGGGCTCTGGGGTACAGTAATGTGATATTTGCTTTAATGTCACCTGTGTGGCCCAGCCGAGGTCCCATTTTCCCTCTTCCCACACCCCACACCCACGGTTAAACACGGTTAAACCCGTTTAATCGAGTTACCATCACCCGTCTCAGGCCTTCCATGATGTTGGTCTGGCCAGGCACCTAGACAGTGTGACCGATTGCCTCTTGGTGATTGGCCGGATCAGCCCCCCAGTCCCCACACGATTGGCTCATCGGTAGGACCGCCCACTGCCCCTCCTCCCGGCCCCAGATATCCAGGGGAAAGGGCGGCTTTGGAGCGCAGCTCGTTAAGATGCACAGGTAAATCCCACCTAAGCCTATTAACTTGCTATTATCCTTATTAACACAAAAGGTTTATCCAGCGCGAGTAGAACGTTCTCCCTGACAAAGCGATCCTTTGAGCAACCGACTGACGCATGCCAGTGCTACTGAAGGCACCGAGTGCACCCTTTCCTTCTCTCTCAGCCTCCGAAGTGGAGGATAGTGCCTTTGGGTATCCCATCATGCCGTGCGGCAGCTGTCAATCACGAGGCTCCTCAGCAGCTCGGCTTCTTTTATACTTTTATCTCCGACAGCCTGCGCGCAAATACACAAACACACACACACACATGCTCAAAGCACACACACTCACACCGGGAGATCTGCCCGCTGGGGCTAGCACACGAGGCAGCCTGACGTGTCACAGCTTATCCGTTTGACTAGGCCTCCTTGTCATGCAAAATGGCCTTTTTATGTGTTACCACCATGAGTTAATTAGACTCATATTCTCTGCCTTATGTCATACCATAGGTTGCACCCCTCTATAGAATGCTCACCATTGCATGCTGGGTAGCCAGACAGGCCTTCAAATTTTTTTTTTCAATATCTCTGAGCCTGCCTGACCTTATCGCCCGATGAGAATTCTCGCGACACAATTTTGGATTGTCTGCATCAAACTTAATACACTTATATTTCTCTGATAAACTGACCTCACGTCTTTTTATTTACCAGTTTTTCCCCAGAAACCAATTTCCAGCATTTTTTCTAAAAATAAAATGGAGGAAATAAATGAATCTTTACCTCAGCCCGCTACCAGGCGCGATGATCATGATGAGAGAACAGCGACGGCGGCTTTGCGTTTTTCATTAGCCGAACGGCGGCATTGTACATTCGCAGCCCTGTTATGAAATTGATTTCTGTAAAAAACCGTCAACTGACATTCAAAAAATGGTGCTCTGGGCTCTTGGGAATGTATAATTCGTGTGATAGTTGGAATTGCTGATGAAACTTGAATGAAATGGGAATGGATTGCGAGACGAGCACTGACTTAAATAAACGCCTTTCAGAGGGATCCCCGGAGCAGTGCCGTAGCATTTTGCTTTCTCAATCTACAGGCAACAAGCAATTAATCACCATCTTTCTACCAATATATTCACAGTGCAGGTACTGGTCTGAAAAGCACAGTGTGAATGCCCCTTTGTAAGAGTTGTGTTAACTATGGCTTTGAAAGAATAGAAGGGAACAGTCTGGCTAAAACTCTTATTAAAATTTTTAAAAAACGTTCATGGTTCCTCTTAGTTCTTGGGTCTATGCAGCCCATAATGTGAAGTTAAAACACTTGCTTAAACTCAGTGCTCGACGGACAAAGGTTGAGGTTAGATTGAACAAACCCTGTAAAGGGATGAGGCATCGTTCACCTTGAGCTTGGGCCAGATGTTAATTTCCTGGTTTTTATCGCCATAGTATCCTCACGTCCTCTGCATATTGGCCCCCCTGGTTGAAGAGGGGGATGCGGCGGGGAAATAACAGAAGTCTCTTCTTTTGCTCTTCTCGCCAAGATTACCCGAAAGGTAGCAATTACCCCCAAATGCAGGCCATCTGTAAAAATCTCGCCTCGCATACGTCGTCAAAGCCATGGCAGAGCATTCTTTACTCTGCCATCACATTGTTTCAGGGGGATGTTAGATGTTAGATGTTAGGTTGACCGTGTGCATCCACAAGTTAAAGAGATGGAATTCAAAATGGTAGATTTCTGAAGGATAGGCTGTTTTTCTCATTAAATTCCACTGTTTGTTCTGTTGAACTAACGTTTGATTCAGAGTTGTTTTATGTACTTTTATTTAACGTCTCGCATCTCTTTGGCATTGGGACAGTGCCTTGTATAACATGGTTTTGCAAGATCCTTTTGCGTTGGATGCAGTGTATACAGAGCTATTTAAAATTTCCATTCAGTTTGATTACATTTTTGTACCTTCTGGGAGCTCCAGGCATTTAATTTCTTTACTACAATTTAACTTAGTATTAATAACTAGTATAAAATAATATAATGACTTAGTATTTAATTAGACATATGTTCATTTAAAGGAAGCTTTGTGTTGGAGTTTGTATAAATTCTGACAGTAAGATTTTTTAAATATTTACTGCAAATGAATATCGGTCTTAAATATTGATTACCAGTCTCCTTAATTTCTAATAATCGGTATGGGTCCTGAAAAAAAAAAATCGGTCGACCCCTAATATATACACTTAACCTCACACACGTATAAACACACACACACATGAACGCCAACCCATATGTATACATCCAACCTCACACGCATATAAACACACACACACATGAACACCAACCCATATGTATACATCCAAGCTCACACACGTATAAACACACACATACAAACCAACTCCCCGCTGAATCTGGTACTTTGTGCAGGGATGAGATTACTTCCAAAAACGTTTGCGAGAGCAGGAAGAATCCATCAGAGGGAGGAGGGGTCTCGTCCGGGATGATTCCTTTCGCATTTGGCATCCGTCTCATATTAAGATCTCCAAAACCGTCCCTGCTATTGGTGAGACGTGCATCACCTTTCGTTTCAACCTTCTCCTCCTCTGATGGTATCCGCTCAGGCCTTCTGAAGTGAGCCAGGCTTACCCGCGACTTGGGGCCTGAGCTGGCAAACACATCAAACAACTCTCATTCAAAAAAACGGCCTTGTCAATGAACTTATACAGATTGGCACAACAAGTCAATATTAACCTATGAAGTACCCAAGATATTGGACCAGTTCTTTGTCTTCTGTCCACCGTGTTGCCTATCCTTATGCAGTTTACTGGCGATGGATATTGTGCTCAAATAATGATTCAGTTTTTCTGCATATTTATAATAAAAATGATATGCTATAATACGTATGTTTCCGAAATGCTCCAGTAATGTTAGTGTAATTTTAGTCTCTTGGTAATAACTCTATGATTTAATTAAAAAAGTGTATTTTCCCAGGTTATGTGTGAGGTACTGGTGTGAGGTACTGGCTTAACGATCAGGTGTCATCTTTCACAGTGCGAACCTAACGCTTGTATGAACTTGTCTATGAAGGTGATAACAAGACTAACATTAGTATTTCCAAGTATCAAAATTTTAATTAGCCCGTGTGCCACCATTTATGCTTTCCCTCCCAGTATTTCGAGATGGCGTCTGACACTTTCAATTATAATTTTTTTTTGCTCAGAAATTAAAGTGATAGTAGTTCCTACTATCTTATTAAATTGTGACGGGCAACCAGCTGTGTGGGCTTGCACAATTACATTTAGGTATAGATGCTCACCCTGAGTGATCCTTTTTTTTAACATTTACCTCATTTATACAGTTGGAAATTTACTGAAGAAGTTTGGAACTTTCTCAAGGGTACAGTACCCGACCTGGGAATCGAGCCGACAACCTCTGAGTTACTAAGTTCCCTAGTGATAATACTAACCTTCTGGCCACTATAAATAGTGCACCCACACAGTACATATATGAGGAGGCATCCCTGTCCACCTTGAAAAAGAGGAAAAAAAGAGTCCCCCCTTCAATTGCCTTCTTTCCTGGATAGATAAAGAATACATAAATAAAATATAATTTTTAAACTCCCCCTGAAGGATCTCTGGCTCTGATGTCAGTCCTTGGTTCACCAGTTGATTTGTTCTGGAAAACGTTGGCCGCAGGACGCCACGCTATGCTGTACTCGTGTGTACAGTAAGTCATGACGGCAGCAGAAAGGTCCTCGTGGAGCCAACGCTTCATTCTTTCTCTCAGGCGGTTTCATAGTTGCCTTCCCCAATGGGTTTTGTGGAACTGGGAGAACGCAATTACAGAACTACGGTTTTCCATTTTGTTTCGGTTTGTGCTCAGACCGTTTCACCCCCAAGGGCCGGTTTGAGGGACGTTGCTCAACTTGGGTCCTTATCACATATGTTTAATTTGCTGTGCCATGTGTACAACACAGCACGTTTGTAATTCACTTATTTATTTCTTTTTTTTTCTCCAATCATCTATCATTTGGCTTCACAATATGTGAATTGTGCCAGAACATTTGCGCCGTTACGTCAACACCGTCCTTCGTGTGCACTATCTGGTTTGAATAACGCATCGCTGGTGATGTCATGGTGGTGGTGTGCGTCCATCGTTTCAATTCCTGCAGATTGGCACAGGTTTCTTTCTCAACGGCTCACGAGTGGACCACAGTTTAATTGAAGCAGGCCTGATGTCACCTTGTATAAACAGTTTTTTGGTTCACTCCGGAATTTGCAAAAAGCCTTTGCATCTATCAAATGAACAAGATTTAGAACTCCCGATTGCTTACCTTTTTTTTAAGAGGTGATACATTAAATTTAATATATTAGCCTTTCCCCCCATTGCATTGGTTCATACATAACATCTTAAACATGCATTTTAATAGCAGTTATTTATATCCAATTTCTATTTTTCTTTTGTTTTTTGTTTAAAGCTAACAATCATTTCTCAATATAACTTTGCACAAATGTCAAATGCATATTTCAGCAAGTTGATTTACTTGATTATAAATTCATTTGATGTGGTTACCATGTTCTAGGACTTCCAATAAGCAAACTTCACAAAATGATAGATCATTTTAAAGGCTATGCAAAAAATAAATAAAATGGAGGGTAGGGATAGATTTGTAATTGCAGGTTGACCTGGTGCAAAATTGGTTGAGCTTTGTATTGATACTACAAGATGTTGCCTCCTATTTTTTTAATATATGAGTCTCATGTTTTGTATCTCAAATACTATATGTTCCTGGAGGTTAACAGCATTATAAGTTAGGCACACACGCAACAGTAATAGCTCATTGTCTCAAAAGCGTGAACATTTTGTTCCCAACAATTCCAGTATTTGGTAGCAAGGACTATGTCTTTTTTTAAACAAAAGGTTTATCACAGTTTTTTGAGAATAGTGTGAAGTTTGTTAATAAATCCAGGTGCCAGTGCACGCCCCACAGTGTCTGTTCCTGGACTATATCTGTGTGGTTAAAATGGGGTGAAGACTCCAGCTGAAGCCTTTTCTTGTTGGAAAATGTTGTGCTTTGCATCCCTAGTGTAGTGTGATTTTGAAGTTAAGGCAGCTTTGACTTGCAAATACCAAAGCATAGCGCACAGCATTTTAAATAAAACCACATCGTGGCGCAGAGCATACATCATTTGAATTGGGGGAGCTTATTTGAATTGAGAACAATTTGCACAACATTTCCCCTGTATCTCACATTAATAGCACGTTGTGTGTGCAGGAAAATCAAAGGGGTGCGAATTTTTACAAATTAGAACAACTGCTGCATAATTTTGCGTATTGACTCGAGCGCGCCCCTGCGGAGTGGTACAGCTGATGGGGCTCGCTCTAATCTTTACCCATAAGCCATTGCTGTGCAGATCCCCGGCTCACGATTGATCCTATGACTGAGATGAAGGCAGAGACAGCCCTCGTACGGCTTGAGCTCGGAGGACCTTACCCATGGAGGAAGGAGGCTCTGTGCCTGGGGTCTGTGGAGGTTCGGCTCTCTGACAGCGAGCGAGGGGTATACCGGGGTGGTTGGGGGGTGGGGGGTTAGGTGGGGGAGAGTTTGCATCTTAAAGCAGGTGCTGGTTCCATGGGGTGGCATGGTACAAGGGAGGATAGGGCTTCATTTTGTGAGGTGATGTTGGGGGTGATCCCTTCCAGGGGCATTTAGTGGGTGGTGGGGGTGTCATTTGAAGACTCGTGGTCACCCCTGGACCGATTGGGGAGAGGTTTTTTCCAGCTGGTTCAGGCCCTGCGAGTACATCGCACTAGCCTCGGCTGTTAATTGAGTTTTCTGTCTTTTTCTTCTTCCTCTGTGCATTCAGAACAACCGTCCAAATAGCATCGACATTTCTTTCATTCCTAAAGCAAAAAAAAAAAAAAAGACTAGAACCGTGTCTTGATTGTCGCGCACGCTGATAATTGCCTCCTGACTGTGGAGATTTAGTCCCCAAAGCGCGGGAAACGGCAACACAGGCATTTTAGGACCCCGTATAAAATGTGCGCCAGTTTTTTATGTGCACATATATTACAGTGCGTATGAATAATACATAGTTAAGATACTTAATGGATATACTGGGACTAGTCTAAAATAAAACCAAAATCCATTTGGTCTTCCCTGTAGTAAATCTAATGCTTTGTCCTTGGGCTAATTTCCAGCCGGGGACTTAGGGGTGTGGCCGAGCTGAAGGGGGGGTGAGTCAGGGAGGAGGGGGGGGCGGTGTGGGATGTGGCAGGTCTGAGGAACAAAGCCAGGAACTCCACTGTTCCCTCCCAAACCTCCGAGCAGCTGCCACTTCTGGAGCCTGGAGAAAATGAAGGCAGATGAATCAATTTGGCCTGTGGCCCGACAGTGCAGTTCTCAGAGCCCCAGCCCGCGCGGGGGGATAATGAGCCGATAGATTGAGCCGGAGCGGAGGTGGCGTGCCGCTGGGCCGCTGGGCCGTCCCCCACCCCCCCACCCCCCCCACCCCCCCCCCTCCCCACGCTGTGGCAAGCCCGTCTGGCTGGGTTAATAGGGGTGAGGGTCCTTTTGCGCAGGACTCTTTTCAGAACAAATTAGAGGAAGGATCTGTATCCTTTCAGCCCCCCCTCCAATCCCCCGAAATCTACCCTCGCCTCCACCCGCCACGACACCGCCGGCCTCTGGAAGGACCCAAGTGGAGAGGTGTGTGTGTGTGTGTGTGTGGGGCGTGCGTAGTAGCGGGGGACCTGGCGGCGTATTTATGGTAACGGCGGCTAACGCTGAGATGATTCACTAGCCCGAGAGGAGAGGGTGTCGGGATGACAGGTGAAAAGGACAGGTGCAGTCAGTGTGACTGCCGCTTGACGCTTTAAGATTAAGAGTGGAGGGAGCCGGGAGCCCTCGGAGGTTCGGGACCAGTGTCAGCCGGGGGTGGGTCAAAGGGCCATTAAAACAAGGGATCCCACCGCTGACACCAAGTCCCCAGACACTACTCCTACCATACCTCCCCTCCCCACGCAAAGCTGTAGGTCGAAGGGCATAGAGAGCGGGAAGGTTAGTCCCAGCCTTAGTGTGTACACTGAGGGGAACTACCGCACTGCAGGCCATGCCTGCTCCACGAGCGCTAAACTCCGCTTGTGCACTTCTGTGCAAATGAGCCGACCCAAGTCGGCAACTCAACTTGGGGGGAAATTAAGAAACTAGTGGGCCCTTTGAAGATAATTAAAGAGCACAGAGCGTCGCTCTCGGGAGAACGTCGGCGCGGAGCGTTCAATACTGAGACTAATGGAGCTAATTTCCAGTGCATTATTCATGTAAAACACAGACGTTTCTCCTGTGTTTATAGTTTCCGCTTCTTTAAAAAAAAATTATAAATAAAAGGCAGAGCCTCTATTCTCGAACGCCCGAGTTTAACCCGGTTAACCTTGCCCCCGCGTCGAACATTACAATTCTCTGCCACACTAAAGGGAAATAATCCGTCTGAACCCAGCCAGGGAGAACAAAGTCGGCGGTTACGCCGTATCTACAGTACATTACAAAGACTTGACAGTGAACAATTGTAAACGTGGCGGAGTCGTGTTGACCTTGATCCCCCCCCCCCCCAACCGTACAGGAATTAAAGACCTCAGAGGACATCTACTTTTCTACAGATGAGTGTTATGGTCTTGCCCTCGGAGACGATGCGGGAATCGAGGGAGGCGCAGAGAGAATCAAAAAGCCAATTTACACATCGCCGGGTTTTTATCTGTGGTCTTAATCACAGCCAGTTAGGGTGCCAATTTCTGTCAGCGGCGGTAGAAATTCAGCCCCCACGTTTCAGCCCCCAGTTTCGCACGTCCCACCCCCCCCAGAACAATGGCTCGGAAAGTAAACACTTCTAACGGACCAGCGTTATTGAACTGGATGGTTAATTAGGCCTTCGCCTTTGATCAATAATCAGTCTGATTGCCGACTCGGATGCATAATAAGAGGTCTGGAGGGTTTGTAAACACTTTTGCTTTTTAATTTGCCGGAGTTGACGCTCCGGAAACGAAGTAATCAGCTGGCTCGCTTTTGTAGCACTTGACAGTAACGCGAACCTCGCGTGCCCCCACCACCCTCAACCCACCCCCAGCCCCCTCCCACCACTTCCTCTTCTGGATGTTTGGTTTTGTGTCGCATCAAAGCCCCGCTGCCTGTTTGGAGATTACCGCCTGTGGCCAGCGGGATGGGATGGGACGGGATGGGAGGGGCAAGTGCGTTTTTGTGACATTCTCACATTTCCCAGTCTGTCCTTGTCCTGCACTCAGGATGGGAAGCTGCATCAGTCGACCCCAATTCGGATCAGCTGGATAACAGTCTATTTATTAATTCAATCATTTCTGCATTTTTGCATCAGGCCAGCTATCCTACCAGACTGTGGTACAGCAGTAATTTATTTAGCCAATGGGCAATGGTGAGGCATTGGTTAGAGCAGTTAGCCAATGGGCAGAGCCTGATGAGGCATTGGTTAGAGCAGTTAGCCAATGGGCAGGGCCTGATAAGGGTTTGGTTAGAGCAGTTAGCCAATGGGCAGAGCCTGATGAGGGTTTGATTAGAGCAGTTAGCCAATGGGCAGAGCCTGATGAGGGTTTGATTTGAGCAGTTAGCCAATGGGCAGAGCCTGATGAGAGTTTGATTAGAGCAGTTGAGGGGAAATGTATCCATTTGGCTGGTTGCTGGCTGGCAGAATGGGAGGCGAATGCTTCTGCCTTATTTTCTCCATGGCCAGGTGGCCGTGTACAAGGCACCCCAAGG